>RJWM01032750.1:0-21212 GCA_004363535.1 Dasyprocta punctata | reverse complement strand
AAAAAAAAAAAAAAAAAAAAAAAAAAAAAAAAAAAAAAAAAAAAAAAAAAAAAAAAAAAAAAAAAAAAAAAAAAAAAAAAAAAAAAAAAAAAAAAAAAAAAAAAAAAAAAAAAAAAAAAAAAAAAAGACCAAAACAGAAATAATTACACAGATGATTAAAGAGATGATGACCACAATCAAGGAAATGGTGAATCTAGAGTACACACCAATAAAAAAGTAAAGGAGCTTAAGAAACATGGGGAAACTATGAAAACCCAACAGAGGAAAGAACTGGATGCCATAAAACAGATTCAAACAGATATCCAGGAGATTAAAAATTCTATTGAAAATACGCATAGCAGAATCAACCAATGTGATGAAAGAATATCAAATCTAGAAGACAGTGTAATGTTTGGCAATCATCAAGTAAAAGACTTTTTTTGATGACTGTTTGAGACAGAGTCTCACCATGCAGTGCAGGCTGCCACTGAACTCATTTATGTAGCCTAGGCTGGCCTTGAACTCATGGCAATTCTTCTGCCTCAGCTTCCCAAGTGCTGGGATTACAGGTGTGCAACACAACACCCAGTAAAACTTCTTAAAAATAACAAGAGATCATGAAAAATCAATCCAACAGCTGCTATATGATGCAAAGAAGAATATAAGATCACCTGGATTCAATGAAAAATCAGAAGATAGCACAAAGGACATAAAAAACTTGTTCACAGAAGTAATAGCAGAAAACTTTGAAAGCATGAAAAAAAATTGACACACAGATAAGTGAGTCATATAAAACCCCAAATAGTCATGATCAGAAAAAACTACACTGAAGCACGTAATAGTTAGCATCTCAGAAATTAAACACAAGACTGAATATTAAAAATGGTTGGAGAAAAGAAACAAATCATTTATAAAGAAAATTCCATGAGAAGTACAGCAGATTTATCAACACAAACCCTCAAGTCAAGGAACACTTGGAGCAAATTACTTCAATTGCTAAAAGAAAACAATCTCTAACTCAGATTGATATACTCTGCAAAGTTATCTTTCAAAATTCATGTAAAAATAAAATATTTCCATGATAAAGAACATCTGAAGAAACTAATGCTCCCCAAACAAATACTCTAAAAATTTCTGATGGATATTCTAGAAAAAGACAACAGTTCCATTAATCTCAAAAGAATGAATCCAAGCTGGGCGTGGTGGTGCACGCCTTTAATCCCAGCACTCGGGAGGCTGAGGTAGGTGGAGCGTTGTGAGTTCGAGGCCCGCTTGGGCTACAACGCGAGCGCAAGGCTGGCCTGAGTTACATAGTGCGACCCTGCCTCAAAAAAAAACCAGGGCCGGGAATTTGGCTCAGTGGCTTAAGCGCCTGCCCTGGCAGGCGTGAGGCTGTGAGTTCGATCCCCGGTGCCGCAAAAAAAAAAAAGAATGAATCCACCAGGCAAGAGAAGCAATTAGCTACAAGGGAAAGAAAGGAAATCAACAATAGGAAAATAATATAATGATGAAGATAAATCAGTATCAGTTATAACCATCAACGTGAATGGTCTCAATTCACCAATCAAAAGAAATATATTGGCAGAATATATCAAGAAATAAGAACCAATAACATGTTGCATATAAGAAACATGTTTAACTCAAAAAGAAATTCATAAACTAAAAGTCAAAGGATGGAAAACAATACTCCACACCACAGGAACCTGGAAAAAAAAGCAAGGATAGCTATTCTATTTGCAGATAATGTGGATTTCAAACCAAGACTGATCAAAAGAGACAAAGCAGGTCATTACACTTGTTAAGGGAATAATCCAAGAGGAAGACATAATAATCATTAATATATATGCACCAAATACCAGCACCCAACTATATAAAATAAACACTAATGAATATGAAAAATCAGGTAATACAATTGTAGTACCCCAATGTCACAAAGGATTTGAAATTATCCCATGCATATGACCAGATCACAGTGCAATGAAGTTGGAAATCAATGGCAAAACAAATCACAAAACTACGTAAACATGGAAATTAAATACCCTCCTGAACAACCAATGGTTCACAGAGCAAATTAAAGAAGAAATTAGATAGTTTCTACATTTAAACAATAAAGCCAATATGATATATTGGACATAATAAAAGCAGTTCGACAATGAAAATTTAAAGCAGTAAATTCCCACATCAGAAAAACAGAGAAAGCCCAAATAAATAACCTATGTTGAACCACAAGGTTCTAGAAAAAGAAGAGCAAGTTAAACCCAAAGTGCACATGAGGGAGGAAATTATAAAGATTACCGCATAAAGTAATGCAACTGAGACTAAGAAAACAATACAAAGAATCAATGAATTGAAGAGTTTGTTCTTGGAAAGATTAAATAAAACTGATAAACCCTTAACCAACTTTACCCAAAAAAAGGAGAGAAAAAACCCAAATCCAAGCAATTAGGAATGAAAAGGATGAAATCACAACAGATCCTGCACAAATTCAGAAAATCATTAGAACCTACTTTGAAAACCTGTACTCTAGTAAGATGGAAAACTCAGAAGAAATGGACAAATTCCTAGATACATATGAATTACCAAAGCTGAATCAAGAAGATACAAAAATTCTAAATAACCCAATATCAATCAATGAAATTAAAGATGTAAATTAAAAAATACCAACAAAGAAACGTGCATGTCCTGATGGACTCACTGCTGAATTCTACAAGAAATTTAGAGAAGATCTAAAGCCACTACTCCTCAAACTCTTTAATGAAAAAAAAGGGAAGCAATACTCCCAAACTCATTGCTGGAAGCAAGCATTACCCTGATACCAAAACCAGACAAGGATTCAAACAAAAAAAGAGACTTACATGCCAATCTCCTTAATGAACATAGATACAAAATTCCTCAGTAAGATACTGGCAAACAGAATGCAACAAATCAAGAAAATTATATGCCACGACCAAGTAGGAATCATCTCAAGGTTGCAGGATAGTTCAACATATGCAAATCAAAAAATGTAATATATCACATTAACAGAACCAAGGACAAAATCCACATGATCATCTCAATAGACACAGAAAAAGCATCTGACAAAATCTAATACCCATTCATGATAAAAAAATAAAGAAAACTGTCATAGAAAGTCTTTATCTCAATCTGATAAAAGCCATCTATGACAAACCAACAGCCAACATCATTTTAAATGGTCAGAAACTGAAAAATTTTACTCTTAAATGCAAAATAAGTTTGCCTACTGTCACCACTCAGCTCAACATAGTTCTGGAAACAATAGCCAGAGCAATTAGACAAGAGAAAGAAATAAAAGGAATAAGAACTGGAAAGAAAGAGGTTAAATTATTATTATTTGCAGATGACATGATATTCTACAGAGAAGACCCAAAAAATTCTACCAAAGACTTCTAGATTTAATAACCCAATTCAGTAATATAGCTGGATACAAAGTCAGCACTCAAAAATCAATAGCATGAACCGTGGGCTGGGAGAGCCAGCAGTGGCTGTGGGCCAGGAGAAAGAAGATGCACCCTTCCTGTGAGCCAGTCGGTGCATGTGCTGGAGGAAAAAAAAGCCAAGCCCCCACCCTCACCCCCACACCGGTAAGCAACCAGCTAACTCAGAGGAACACAGACTGAGTTGAGAACAACTGAGATACAAAAACAACTTAATGCTTATATTGTTGTATTGATTTTGCAGGCCTAAAGCTGGTAGTCTGAGCGTCCATTTAGAGGATAACAATATACAATATAAACCTTGGAAATAGCCCATATCCCCATCAAAAGATGAATGGATAAAGAAAATGTGTGTTTATATACAACAGAGTACTACTCTGCCATAAAGAAGGGTAAACAAGTCATTTTCAGGTAAATGGATGCACCTCAAGGCTTCATAATGTTAAATGAAATAAATCAGACACTCAAGTTTAAATATCACATTGTTTCTCTTCTGTGAGAAACTCAATGTGTAAATAAGTAGCAAAATGGAGATAAATATTGGGAAGTAGAAAGAACAGTTCAAAATGGAAGGGAAACAAAGGAGGGGGAGGAGGAAGGGAAGGAAGGGTTAAGGATTTAAAGAGAATGGAAGAGACAAATGGAAACAAAGCTGTTATAAATGGGAAGGGGAATGAGAAAAAAGAATGAAGACATTATGTACAGGTACAAATTCCCTATGATGAATGTGATCATTATGTATGGCAAATATGTACTAATAAAACTAAATTTAAAAAATAAACTGGGAAGTTCTAATTTACTCAGGATTTAATAACAAAAAGAAAAATCATGCTGAGTATTTTCAAGAGAGAAAATTTAGTGCAGTAATTGATTCCACCGTTGACAGATGAGCTGAGATGACAACTAGGGGACATGATATACACCTAAAGATTAGTACATATTGGGAAAGGGGATATAGCTCAGCAGCAAAGCACCTGTCTTGCAAGCACAAGGTCCTGAGTTCGATTCCTGGTACAAAAAAAAGAGTAGTACACAGAAGCCCCTAGACTGGAAAGACAAAGGAGGGAATTTGATAGTTCTGACTTCCTGCTCCTTCCATAGCAGAGATTGGAGTTACATGAAAGAAGCTGGCAACTCAGGAGCCTATGGTTTTAGGTGCTGCCCATGGGAGGGACTCATGAGAAAATAGAAGGCAGCCAGAAGAAAGAAGGGCTTTCTTCCTGTTTCCTGCTGTTCCTGTCTGCTTTGCTCCAGTAGCACTAGTTTGTTCCAACCTGCAGCTACTTTCTGCACTGCCAGAGCCTCAGCAGCACCCACCAGGTCACCTGAGGGGCCCAGATTCCATTTTCTGAATATCCCCGACCCCGTATCTCTCTCTCTACCTTTTTCCTGTTGTTCTTCCAACCTCAGGGGTAGTAGGTGCTTCTTGTAGTTATTATCTCTGGGTTTCCTCACATCTATCTATCCTTTTGCTTTCTTAGTTCTCTAACACCAATTTCCTATATCAAACCTATGCAGAAGTACCTAGTAGTTCTGTTTTCCTGAATTGACCTTAATTGATATTCTAGTTTAGGCTGACCCTGAGTTTCTTGTGTTTCTTTTGTGCCTGCTTGTATCTGTTCCTAAAACCCAGGAGAAAATCACGGTTTCTGAGCATGTTCCCTAAGGGATAGGGAGGGTTTGGATGGAGGTTCCTAATATTTCTGATTGACTTCTTGGAAACACAGGAAGGATAGCATTTTTCATCTCTTTGAGGTTTGCTGCAACTTTATGACTTGCTGTGGACAATGAAATGAAATCAGAAGTGATAAACGTCACTTTGGGTCAGAAGTTCTCTGTGCTCTCTCCTCTGGTAATAGTGAGTCTTAAAACCTCGAGTTGAGGTGCCAGCATTCAAAGACACAGAACCTGTGTATGACATGTAGTCTGGGAGATAGTTTTGTTTGTTTGTTTGTTTGTATTTAACTTTCTGGTTACTTATGGTTGTTACTAGAGTACAGTCATCTTCATTTTCTATAACGGATTGGTTCCAGGAACCAAACTATGGGTATACTCAAGTCCCTTATACTAAATGATGTAATATTTTTTATGTATAACCTACACACACCCACCACTTTAAATCATCTCTGGATGCATTACAGTTTCGATCTGGAATGTCCCCCAAAGGCCTCTGTATTAAAGGCTTTTTCACCAGCCTAGGGCACTATTGGGAAGTGGTGAAACTTTCAAGAGGTGGGGTTTAGTTGGAAGAAATTAAGTCATTGTGGGCATGTCCTAGAAGAAGGTATTGGGCCCATGCCCTTTCCTGTCTCTCATTCTCTTTTACTTCCTTGAATAAGTGAGCAGACTCCTCTGCCCTGCTCTCCTGCCATGATATTCTGTGCTGTCACTGTCCCAAAGTAACCAGTTCAAGTGATTATAGACTGCAACCTCTGAAACAGTGAGAAAAAAATAAATCTTTCTTCCTTTGTTAATCTTCAGCATTTTGTGATAGTGACAGAATGCTAACATAAGATGACTCATAGTACTGGTAAAAAGTAAATGCTGTATAAATAGTTGTTGCACTCTATTTAGAAAATAATGACAAGAAAAAAGTCTATGAATGTCAAAGACAAACAGAACAATCATAAGCCTAACTGCATAGTATATGTCAGCAGCAATATTTATTTATTTGGAATGTTTTCAATGCATTGTTAGTTTAATTCATGGAAGTGGAACCTATGAATATGAAGATTTGACGGCATACTGCAGCCTGCCCTGCCAAAGATAGGTGTGATTTCTCTTTGCCTATCTCTGTAGATTTATCTCTAGCAAATGCCCTTCTTTTTTCACTCGTCCCTAAGTTCATCAAATTATCTTACACCTTTGGACAGCAACATATTCTTCTTCTTTTGCCTTACCAATCGTTTTGACCTGACATCTGTTGCTGGTTATTCAAAGCTTAGTGCAGATGCTACCTACTCCAAGAAACCTTCTGAATCTAGATTTGAGATCTTTCCTGTATTTTCTCTCCATAACCCATATTCCCATCTAATATGACACTTCCCACATTATATTATTTGATCATTTGTTAATATCCCCCACTTTACATCAAGCTCTTTGGAGGCAAGGATTTAGTTTTTTCTTGTTATATTTTGTTGTTGTTTTGTTTAATTGGAGCTAAACAATGTATCAGTACAATGTCTGGTACAAAGTAGGTGCTCAAGAATGTTGAAAGAGTGATTAAATATATATAAGGCAGAATATGTTTTTTAAAATATTTAGCTATATGCATATAATGCAATTTAATTGGCAGTCATTGGGGCATTTTATATATTTCTCCAGTACCTCATGCATATTCTTGAACATATTTTTAATTCCTATTTTTTTAGTTACCTTTTTTTTTTTTTGGTACTGGGAATCGAACTCACATCCTCGCGCCTACCAAGCAGGCGCTTACACTACTGAACTAAATTCCCAGCCCAGTTACCACTTGCTTTGTCTAATGTATTTTCTGCCCCTTCCTTGTATCTGTTAATGTTTCTCAGAACATCATCTGGCAACATTCACTTAGGTGATCTGTGATGGTAAATATATATAGTTCAAATTCAGTGCAGTCTTGAGGAACTGAATAGTATTAAATATCTTTTATGTACTTAATGCTATAATAACCCTGTAACATGTTCTAAATTAAGTAAAAGATACCTTTAACTATAAAAGTTTTGGTTTTTTTCAGCATCTTTATCACTCCAAAATCAGGGCTGTTTATTTTTTATTTTATTTCCAGACACCAAAATCTCCCTCCTGACTCAACTGAAAAACATAGTCTCAATTCAGAGTCTCTAGAATAAAAGCAAAGTCATTTCTTGACACATGTAGTTTTGTTTCATTTCTCAAAATACATATTGAGATTCCGCTCAATGTGAGTCACTTAAGCAAAGCCATGAGAAACATCTAGATTCTTTTTTTTAATCTCCTAAAGTCATTGGAAAATATTTAAACAAATACCTGAGAGAATGCCTTTATTAAGATGTTTTAAATCCAAGAAGAGCCTATCAGGAGTTCAAAATTCTCCTTAAAAATTTTACAAACAGTTCAAGTTTGTCCCTTCTCTCTGCCTATTCCTGTCTCACTACATTAATCAGAATGTAGGTATTGCATTTTTTTTTAGTTACTGTTAGCTTCCTCCAGATTTAGGCGTCCATCCAGAGCTCCTACTGCAGTGCACCACTCTGCGAGCTGATGACAGGCAAGGTCAAACATCCCCAGGAGAACTTTCATGGATGTGTTGACTACTATAGGTATAAATAGATGATCTTCCTCTTAAAGAAAGATGGGCAGAAAGACACAGGGAAGAATCAAGTATCCTTGCCTTCTTACCTCTGCAAATACATGTAGACTATACACTGTGATTCAGCAGCCATGCTAGAAAAGTGCTACCTCAAACTCTAATATACCTTCCAAGTGCCTTCTAAAGACGTCATTCTTCTTCCCATGACACTGGAAATGTTTGCCTTGACATGTATAGGAAAACCAACCACTTAGGGAATTTGGCAGGTTTATTAGAAGTATGTTTGCTCTAAGTAGCAGAAAACTGCTCACTATGGCTGAAACAAATGGGATCCTCTCTTGTTCATTTAACAAGGCATTTTGTCTAAGGAAGCAGCTAGTGCAGGCTCAGTAACTCAATGATGTAACATCCACATTTCCGCATAGCCAAGCTGTTATGCTTGGGTGACAAGTACTGCAGCCCCAACCATCAGGTCTACTTTTAGAACAAGAAGAAACATGAAGCATTCCTGCAGCCTCTCACCTTTCCTCAAGAAGGCAAAAGCTTTCCCAGCCTATCTCCCTGGGGTCAGGTCAACTTCTGCTTGATTCTCATTGCCAAGAGCTTGAAGAAGGGACTACCTCTGACTTCAAAGAGAAGATGGGAAAACAAGAAACAGGCGTGTCACAGATGGCTTACTATAGTTGGGAGCCATTACCTAAATATAGCACATAGGTTCTTCAAGGAAAATCAGGGATCCATTAGCTATGAGAAAGGCAAATGATAAGATCTGTTTCTTCAAGACGGTTCAGAAACAATGCATTTAATCATAAGGCAACCAATTCGTGTTAGGACCTTTATGCAGGGTGCGATGTTACTGCACCTGATAAGAGTATTCTCCTCCCATATTCAGCTATACAAAGGAATGCTGCCATGTGGATGAGTCTCAAAAACATGCTAAATACAAGAAACCAGATACAAAAGGCCACATATTGTAGGGTTCCATTTATATGAAATATTCAGAATAGGTAAATCCATAGAGACAGAGCACAGTTTGGTGGTTGTTAGAGGCAAGAAGGAAGGGGGATCGCTTTGGGAATCATAAATTATTTTGGGTTGAGATAGAGGTGATGGTTGCACAACTCTGTAAGTATACTAAATGCCACTCAACTGTACACTTTAAAGTCTTAATTTTATGGTATATAAATTTTATCTCAATAAAGGAATATTGAATTCTGCTGAAGAAATCAATATGTTTTATGCAAATCATCTTCATACATTATCTATACTTCAACTCCTACAAACTCATATTGGCAATAGAAGTTTCAATAATAGCATTTACCTGCAACTAAAGAAGGGATAACTAGTCACCCTCTAATATAGTACCTCTTTTTTCTGTCCCTTTCTTATTTAGCTGATACCTAGTCAATGTGCCCAACAAAAGAAACAAACACAAAACCAAAATCTACATTTCGCATTTCCCAGCTTCTCTTGCAGCAAGGTGCAATCATGAAACAAAGCTCTATTCAGTGAAATGTGATGCTTTGGGTAAGTCTTCCAGGTAAGATCCTTAACAGTGAAAGACTGTTCAACCTTATCTTTTTCTCTTCTTCTAGCTTTCAATACAGACTTGATGGCTGGAGAACCATCAACCAACTTGGACCATGAGGTAACCTTGAAGATGGAAACTATGTGCTGAAGAGAGAAAGGTAAGAACTTGGGTCCCCAGTGACAACTGGAAGATATAATACCATTCATAGACAGTGTACCTTCAGATTTCCTTTTTCTTGGAGAAATGTGAGAAAATTTTCTATCTTGTTATCTGTTGTTGGGGGAAGGGTATTATCATTTTCATCCAAATTTATTCATAACTGATATAACAACATAACCTCACTAGAAAAGTCTTTATTCTTTAAAATATTTACAATAGTACAGCCCAAAACAAGAGAACATACTTCACTCCAAGGTAAAAATGGACTTACCTACCTATGGGGAAAAATAGGCGCTACTGACATTTACTCGGTCTGTTTGATGGATGTATCAAATACAGATTTCTATGAGTTTGCCTCAGAGGTCACAGAGTGATCAAACTTAGTATATAAACATGTTTGTTTGACCAGTATACTGTTGTCATTATTTTTCTTTATAACTGGCACTTAAAATATGGTACTGAGGTATGCATTCGATAGTTTCCCATGATCCTCTCATTCTGCATTTTCTCATACTGAGTATTTCACAGGTATACAGAGCCTGCTGGTCTCCTAAAAGCATTAGTGAAAACTAACCTTTGAAATGATTTTTTTCAATTTGGGACTTTATAAATAAATGAAGATAATTAGTTAAGAATGTCTGAACTTACACTGTGAATAGATTCCCTAACAATAAGCCTAACTATGAAAATATTGATAAAAGATTATAAATAATATACCGTGTGGCTCAGATGTTAATTTTAATTTTCTCTCCATTAAGAGAAAATCAGGATGTGATTATGGAAGTGTTTCTGCCTTTGTCCCATCAGACTTGTTTCCACAGTGTCAGAGTTGGTGTTTTCTTGTATCTAGACTATGTTAGTTAGCTCCATAACAAATACCTGAGATAATCAACTTATAAAGAGAAAAGGTTTATGTTGGCTCAGTTTTGGGAGGTTTTAGTCCATAGTCAGTTGGCTCCATTGATTTTGTGCCTAGGTGAGGCAGCGCATCACAGCAGGGAGCACATGGTATATCAAAGCTGTCGCTATCATATACGAGATGCCAGAGAGAAGAAAAGGAAGAGACCAGGGTCTCACAATCCCTTTTGAGTGTGTGCCCTCTGTAACCTAACTTCCCCCTACCAGGTCCCGCCTCCTAAATTTCCAACCTCTCCCAAAAGTGTCATGGGCTAGGGACAAAATCTTTAAACACATGGGTTTCTGAGGACATTTAAGATGCAAACTACAGTACAGAGTGGCAAGGTGAGCTACAGTCAGCAAAACCATAGAGGTGTGGCTGCCTTGGGTATCATGATTAGGTTGTGTTTAAGGAAGGCCACAGTGATGACAGTGAAGAAAATGGATTGTGGTGGGGACAAAGTCAGAAGCCAAGAAACCAGTTGTATCGGTTTGCCTTTGTTACAAGAGAAACTACTCCCAAAATTTAAGAGTAGGAAACTTAGTTTACAACATGCACGTGCACACAGACACACAGACACAGACACACACACACACACACACACACACACACACACACACTTATCTCAGAATTTTGTGTCTTGGAAATTTGAGTTGGTCTCAAGTGGGCAATTCTGCTAGTCTGGGCCAAGCTTAGCTAAACTTGGCTGGGTTTGCTCATATTTTTGTTGTCAGCAGCCAAATCTACCGGGGGCAGACTGGTCTAGTATGGTTCAGATGGGATAACTTGTCCCTGTTAGATTTTCCCACATGGAAGAGGTGATAAAGGTTCCCAAAATCATGCTGGAAGAACAAAGTCTCTTGATGCGCACATTTAGGACTCACAACAATATCGCTTCCACTGCAAAGCAAGTCTCAGGCCCAGCCCAAATTCAAAGACTAGAGAAAGATTCCACCTTTTGATGGAAAGAGCTGCAATTATTTGTGGCCATATCTGCAGCCCACTTCATTGGTTAGGAGGTAAAGTTTTGTAATTCAAAAAGAAGTAATAAGAACAGAAACAAATCAATGACTATGGGAATGGATGAGAGATTGACTTGGAAGGAGTCAGTGATCACAACCATAGAGGATCGACTGGGCCGACATGGATGACAAAGAAGTTGGTGGCATGATTTAGACGATGAGTGTAAGCAGCAGCACTGATGGTCAGTCTTACCAGATCATATCATTAATGTGTCTAGCTCAGCCTATCACTGTTCTAAGCTCTTCCTCTTGCACAAATAGCCTTTACACTGTGCTATAAATATGAAACACTGTTATTTGTTCATGAATGAAATAAAAATAACAGAAGTGAAAAGGTTACGTCTGGGTAGTTTTTTCTTTTCTAGAAATAAAAAGCACTTTTGCTGTGCTTTTAAGTAGTAGGAAAAGCAATGATTTTCCTATTTTGGAGCTTACATCTGGGACTTTGCACATGCTGTTGCCTTTCCTTGAAATACCTTATCACCCTGCCCCTCTGCTGGTCCATCATCTTGCTCCTTTTCATTGTTCAAGTGTCAGTTTACATATCATTCTCTTAAACAGAACTTTCCCTATGACTCAATCTAAGTGTGCATCTATTTTGCCAATTACTTTTTAATACAGTACTTTCCTTAATTCTTTTATTAGCAATTTTTACAATCTTTTGATGTCTTGCTTTGCCTTATTTGTAATTCTGTGACTTCCTGATTGCATTAAAATCAGTCTTTGAGAGCGGGAATATGTTTTCTTTTATTCACGACACACAGAGCCTGGAAGATTGTAATTGTTTTATACAGTACATATTTGTTGAATGAAAACAGACTATTTTATGCCTGGAGATCAAATACAAGTATGCTTTTCCATATGCACTCTTTTAATCTGCTTTACTATATGAGTTTAGAAAGAGATGTTTAAAAGTATATGGAACAGTTTAATCTTGAAGATGTGCTTAAGCATTGGAATGATTAGCTAATATAGTAAATATACTCTGGGTGCTTACTCTGTCATTTGTATGTGCTAACTCAGTCTTCCTACAAGACTATGAGCTAGTGACAAAGGTGCTATTATTATCCCATTTCACACATGAAGACAGTGAGTCACAAAAATCTAAATATTTTGTCTAGGGTCACATAGATGGTTCATACTAAAACCCAGACAGTCTAGCTTTAAAGCCTATGGTCTTAAGTGTTATGCTATAGTTTCTTTAAAATAATTTTTACAAATTCATTTAAAAGGCCTATTGTCTAATTGCTGGTATAAATCTGTTTGGAGAGTGAATCTAAATATATATTCTGTCAACTTCCTTCCCAAACTTGTAAATTAATAAATGTATAGCCATCTGAAATGTTCTGTAAACCTAAAATAAATTCTAACATTAGTTGCTATTTTATTTATATTTATAGCCTACTTGAACCAAGTAATAAAAGTTAAACCTTTAAGAATTTGACTACACTATGAAACCATTTTTTCAACTTTTTTTTATCTTGTACACATTTGCAGCACAAGATTATTACATTCCTCATGGGGAGTTCCTACATGCACATATCACATCTTAATTCTTTTTTCATCCCCTTCTCCTTTCCTCCAGCTTCCCTCCATCTCTTAGTTCCCTCCCCTTTTGCAAAAAGATCTATCTCCCTATTTCTTATTATCTGTCTCTTATTTTGCTCTTTATATTTTGGGTTTCTCATGTTAAGTTAAGCCACGTGATATTTAAGCTTGTGTGACAGATCTCATTTATCATTATGATCTCAAGGTGTGCTATTTTCCTACAGATGACTAAAGTTTATCTTTCTCTATGGCAGAGTAGTACTCCATAAATTCCACACTTTCTTTATCCATTCATCTTTTGATGAACATATGGTCTGCTTCTGAGATTTAGCTATTATGAATTGTAGTTCTGTAAACATGGGGATGCATATATCCCTGTAATATCACGTCTTTAACTGTTTCATGAAAATATCTAGAAGGGAAATAGCTGGGTTGAAAGGAATTTCTAGTTTTAGGGTTTTTTGTACCAACACTATAGAAGGGTTCCTTTCTCCTCTCTGCCTGTCCAGCATTTGTTATCATTTGATCTCTTGATGGTAGTCATTCTTTCTGGAGTGAGATGAAATCTCAGTGTAGTTTCAGTCTGCATTTCTCTAACGGCCAGAGATTTTGAAATTTTTTTCATATATTTATTGGTTATTCATACTTTTCTGAGAAGTGTCTATTCATTTGAGCTGCCCATTTTTTGATGGGGCCCTTTATTTTGGGGAGTCTATTTTTTAAATTTTGTATATATTCTAAATACTAGTCCTCTGTCCAAGGAATAGCTGGCAAAAGTTTTTTCCCATACTGTATGTTATTTCTTCACTCTGCTGTTTCCTGTGTTGTGCATATTTTTTATTTGATATGATCCCATTTGTTATATCTTCTGCAATTGAGATTCTATTCAGAAAGTCCTTGCCTATGCCTTCAAGAGTTTTACTTATTTTATTTCCCAGTGGGTTAAGTATTTCTATTTTAACATTTAGATCTTTGATCCATTTTTATTTTTGTTTAGTGCATGGTAAGAGCTATGGGTCTGGAATCAATATTCTGCATGTGAATAGCCAGTTTTGCTAGCACCATTTATTAAAGAGGTTATCTTTCCTCCAGCCTATCCTTTTGACTCCTTTGTCAAAGACCAGATGGCAGAATGTTTCTGGGGTTGATCTGCATCCTCTCTTCTGATCTCTTGATCCATGTGTCCATTTTTGTGCCAGTAACATGCTGGTTTTATCACTGTAGTTTTATAATATAACTTGAAGTCCAGGATTGTGATGCTTCCTGCTTTGCTCTTATTGCCCAGGATTGCTTTTGCTATTCTGGTTTTTTGTGGTTCCATAATAAATTTCAGGATTGTTTTCACTAGTTTTATAAGGAATGCTATTGGTATTTTTATTGAGATTGCATTAAATATGTATACAGGTTTTGGAAGTTTGGCCATTTTGACAATATTGGTTTTGTTTTGTTTTGTTTTGTTTTGTTTTGTTTTACTGGGGATCGAACTCACAACCTCACACTTCCCAGGCAGGAGCTTATGCTACTGAGCTAAATCCCTGGCCTGACAATGTTGTTTTGTTTTTGTGTATTTTGTTTTGTTTTGTTTTTGAAACAGGGTCTCACTATATAGCTCAGGCTGACCTTGAACTCACTATGTAGCCAAGGCTGGCCTTGAACTCATGGTGATCCTCCTGCCTCCTGTCTCCCAAGAGCTGGGATTATAGGTGTGTGCCACCACATCCAGCCTCATTTTGACAATATTGATAATTAGTAAATTATCAAAATTTAAACTAGTTAAAACAGTATTCTTAAAATGTGCTACAAACTACCAGTGAGGTAAGATGGTTTTCCTAATATTCCTATAAGTCTCACAACATCAGTGAAAATGTTATTGCTTTTAAGAAACAAACTTTCTTGCCAGATTGGCCCATATCCATTATCTATTGCTCTATAACAAACCTTCTCAAGATTTAATGGTTTAAGATAATTATTAATTCGACATAGATGTAGTAAGTCAGTTACAAAAGACAACTTCTGAATGATTCCACTTAAACAAGATAGCTAAAGGAGTCAAATTCATAGAAACAGAAAGTAGAATGGTGGTTGCCTGGGGCTGACAGGAAAGAGACTGGGGAAGTTTTTGCTTAACGGGTATAGTTTTATTTTTGCAAGCTGAAAAAAATTCTGGTGATCTGTTGCACAATGATGTGAACATAAATAACACTACTGAACTGTACACTTAATGATTAAGATGGTAAATTATATGTTCGTGGCTTTACCACAGTTTAAAAACAATAACTTTCTCAATTCTATAGTATGGCTGGAACTCAGCTGGGAAGTTCTTCTGGTAGTCTTACTAGGGATCTTTTATGCCACTGTTTGCCTTTTTCCCCTCAAATTCTAGCATCCCCTAGCCAGAATCCTCAATGCAGCCCAAAATACATAAACTGGCATTAGGGTTGACAACAGAGCTCCAAAAGAACCTCTAGCTGGGAAAAAACACAGAAATCCTAGGCTACGTTTGCCTTTCATTTTTTTTAGTTCTCTCATCTTCCAATTTACAAGCCATCGTATGCTGGTTATGGTATGATTTCTTCATTTGACAAGAAATTTCCAAACATATTGATTCTCAGTAGAGTAAGGAGAGTGGGTATGCTTTTTTTGGTGGGGATATTTGAGTGGGTATTCTTGTATATTCCAAATCTTAGGGAAAAACATTCAGATTTCCCCAATAAAGAATTATGTTAGCTATAGAAATCATTTGTTTTTATATGCCCCTCATGATATTTTGAAACTTCTCTTGTATTTCTAGTTTGCTGAGATCATTTTTTTTTCTTCTATGAACAGATGTGGAATTTTGTCAAATGTTTTTTCTACATCAATTGATATGATCATGTGGTTTTTCTTCTTTTAATATGGAGGAAGTCATTGACTGATTTTTGAGTTTTGAACCAGTCTTGTATTCCCACTATAAATTCCACATAATCATGGTACATTAGTTATCATGTTATCTACAAATAGGGACATTACTGGAAGACCTAACCAATGCAATAGGCAAGAAAAGAGGAAATAGATGTGGAAAGAAATAAAATTATCCCTGTTTGTACCTGACATAACAGTTGTCTACATAGAAATCCCAAAGAATCCATGAAATGACTTAAAACTAATAAGTGAGTTTAGTAAGATCACTAATGCAAGGCCAACACACAGAGATCACTTCTTTTTAATATATTAGTAATAAATAATTGCAAATAAAAATTAAAACAATGACATTTATAATTGTTCCAAAAATAAAATAACAAGATATAAATCCAACAAAACATATACAGACCGTGTGTGCTGGATGACTACTGGAAAGTGGAAATATGAGACTAGTAATGGAGATAGAGTGTGGGTGGAGGGCAGCCTCTGCCAAACCATCTGCTCCCCTCTAGAGAATTACGCTCCCCCTCGCATTACTCATATATACTCATGTACTATTGTAACTCTAACTCTTATCTTTGGTTTTATTTACCTATTATTCCTTTCTGTGCACACCCTCAAAATATGCTGTCTTGACTACAATGTTATTTCCACAATATTTCTGCATAACAAATTACCCCAAAACTCATTGGTTTAAAATAATAAGCATGTATTTAGCTCACAAATATGTGGTTCAATAATGCAGACTGTGCTCAGATGGGAGGTTTTCTCTGGTCTTCATTGGAATTCACTCCACTGTCTAGGGTTTGGCTAGCTATTATGTTAGTTCAGATATCCTTAGCTGCAACTGAGGTGATGTGACTCTATTCCACATTTATTTTGTCCTCCAGTGAGCTAGGCAAAGTGAGGGCAGAGGAGTTACAGCAGAAGTGAATACCTCCAAATGCTTTCTGAGGCTTCTGCATGTATCATATCTGTCAACATGCCACTGGCCAAAGAAAGTTATGTGAGTCAAAATCAGGGAGCACATAAACATATTCTATCTCCTTGGTAAGGGGAGCTTCAAAGTTACATGTCAAAGATTATAGAAAACAGGAAGAATGAATAATTGGGGACATTAATTCAATCAATCTACTGAAAACAATGATGCCATCTTTAGCACTCTCCCTTTCCACAATCCATTTGTAACCTCAGTTTTCATTTTGACATCACCTTGAGATCATCATTGCTCCCCCCTGCACGTCTCTTCAAGATTACCTACAGCTGGTCTAAAACTCCTAGAGATGTCTGGACCACTGATTTTCATTCTAGTCTTTTAGCTCTAAGTTCTGAAAAACACTCAACTCATGCTAGGTTGGTCTATTGAGCTGAAAGTGAGAGAGGAAAGCTGTTTCCATGCCTGAGCACTCTGATCTGAATTATACTGTTACCATATTGCTGAGATTCCAGAATCTTAGATGTGACCTTACTTCACTCAGACTTACTATCCCCAGCTGTGTTTCCACTGGTGCAGTCATTTGGGGGACCTAGATTTAAACACTTTCCTCTGTCGCTGGAAAATATTACTTACTTTCAGCTGTGCATATGACCATACTAACTTCTTTTTATGTTCTTTAGATCAGTCACCATCTGCAAGTTCTCTCTTGCTATTTGAACCAACTTATTTACTTTCTTCAATCTTATGGTTGTATGATTCTTAAAGTGGTGTTAAACACTATGACAGTTTTTCTTCCATGTCAATTTATCCTAAACTCTTGATCTCATCTTCAGAATGCTGTGTTCCAAACTGATTACCAAAAGTACCATACTCAAGCCATGTTAGGGTTGGGTGGAAGGATAAGACTTCAAGAGCAATCAGTCAAATAAAAACTGAGTAGAGATTAAAGCTGGTCAAAGAGAGATACCATGAGTAAGCAGAAAATGTATGAGAGTCCATTACTTTGGACCAAGCAAGGGGGAAATCTGATAGGCAACAACACGGAGGCAAAATTCAGGTGTCCAGATGTCAAACATTAGGTTCTCTAAGAAGCAGACTCTGAGACACAGTCTAATATGCAGAGTATTTATTAAAGAGCATCTTTGCAAATAATACCAGGTGGAAAGGGAAGAACAAAGAATGAGACAGAGAAACAAGTCAATTACAAAATAGGCTCAACAGACTCTTCAAGCCCTATGGGAAATAGTGAAGCTAAAACGACTCCTCATAGTTATCTTGGGCTGGGGAAGAATGGCCAGGGCTTCTACTACCGCATCAATTAGTCATTAGATATGAGCCAACATGAGGAGTATCATCTTGGGCTAGGAAGCTCTGCAACTGAGACCATCTCTGAAAGGACTGAGAGTTGATGGTTGCCCACCCACAACTCTCCTAGCAACTGAAACAAGTTTCCCCTGATCTGAGAAGCATGTGACAGTGCCCAACCACAGTGATTCAGAGAACCTGGGTTCCTTTAAAAGACTTAAGTTACTGCTCCTGTAAGTTTACTGAGTCAATCTTAAGCACAAGGTCCAGTCTCAGTAGCTGACAATGATTCTACCGTGCTCCATTCATTCATCTCTGAAAATGGAGCTCTTTTTTCCCATCATGTTTATGCTGCTTGATGTATTGTTTGATAATCATGACATCTTTCTGCAGAGACAAACACGGAGAGCTTAACACACTGTGGCAATTTAAAAATATGTCCACAATTCTGTTGATTCTCCTTCCATCAAGAAGTACGGCTAGCTAATGCCGGGCATGGTGGCGCACGCCTTTAATCCCAGCACTTGGGAGGCTGAGGTAGGCGGAGCGTTGTGAGTTCGAGGCCGGCTTGGGCTACAACGCGAGCGCAAGGCCGACCTGAGCTACATAGTGCGACCCTGCCTCAAAAAACCAGGGCTGGGAGTTTGGCTCAGTGGCTTAAGCGCCTGCCCTGGCAGGCGCAAGGCTGTGAGTTCAATCCCCAGTGCCGAAAAAAAAAAAAAAAAAGAAGTATGGCTAGCTAGATGTGGTGTTGTGTCCTGTAATCCTAGGTACTCCAGAGGCTGAGGCAGGAGGATCACAAGTGTGAGCCCAGCCTGAGTAACTTAGTGAGACCCTAACCAAAGAAAGGAGGAAAGAAAGAAAGAAACAAAGAAAGAGAGAGAGAAAGAGAGAAGGAGAGAAAGAAAGAAAGAAAGAAAGAAAGAAAGAGAGAGAAAGAAAGATCGGTCTAGGGATGTAGCTCAGTGCTAGAGTGTTTAGCACATGTAAGACTGTGAGGAAAGAAAGAAGGAAGGAAAGAAGGAAAGAAGGAAGGGAGGGATGGAGGGATGCAGGGATGGAGGGAGGAAGGAAGGAAAGAAAGAAAGAAAGAAAGAAAGAAAGAAAGAAAGAAAGAAAAGAAAGAAAGAAAGAAAGAAAAGAAAGAAAGAAAAGAAAGAAAGAAAGAAAAGAAAGAAAGAAAGAAAGAAAGAAAGAAAGAAAGAAAGAAAGAAAGAGGGAGAGGTCTAGGGATGTAGTTTAGTGCTAGAGTGCTTTGCACATGTGAAGCTATGAGGCTCTGGGTTCGATCCCCAGTACCAAAGTAGGGGAAAAAGAAGCATCATCTATGTACGCTCTCTTTGTTTATTTATTTTTTTGTGGCACCGGAGATCGAACTCACAACCTCACGCCTGCCAGGTAGGTGCTTAAGCCACTGAGCCAAACTCCCAGCCCTATTTTTTTGAGACAGGGTCGCACTATGTAGCTCAGGCTGGCCTTGCGCTCGTGTTGTAGCCCAAGCCAGCCTGGAACTCACAATGCTCCTCCTGCTTCAGCCTCCCGAGTGCTGGGATTAAACGCGTGCACCACCATGCCTGGCTTGTACACTCTCTTTGAACCGGGACAAACTGCAATTGACTTGTAGTCAATGAAATGATACAAAAATGATACTAGGTAACCTCCAAAGCTAGATCAGAAAAGGTTTCTGCCGTGTTCTCCAGAATGCTAACTTTTTTAATGTTTTAATTGACACACATAATAATTATACAACTTTATGAGGTAATTGGCATAACAATCACCTCAAGCCATTTATGCATTTCAAAATAGCTAATAATGAGGATTTTTGAAGAGGTACTAACTTTTGAGGCCCTGATTTATTGTATAAAAACTCAGACTATCTTGAGGCCTATTCTGTGTGGCAGTCCAAGTCAGATAGAAAGGTCACAAAGAGGAGCTCTGGTCAGCACTCCCAGCTGTGGTTACAGCCAATAGCCAGACATGTGAATGGTGACCCTTCCAAATGATTTTTAACCCAAGTCATTGAATCACCCCAGCCATCAAATGTTCCCAGCTGAGGATGCAGATATCATGAAACACAGACAAATGACTCCTACTGTGCGCTGTCTGAATTCATGTCCCACAAAATTAGTGGGCACAATAAAATGATTATTATAAGCCAATAAGTTTGGGGATAATTTGTTACTGAGCAATAGCAAGCCATATGCACAAGATACAAAGCTGACTATGATAAATGCTCAGACTGTCTGTGCACCCTTACAAAATGTGCTCTTGTGCATCTTTTGGCACAGCAGGAACTTGTGGATGACTCAAAAACATTCGCCCTTATGGAGAATCAATAAAGAGAGTTTCTGTATGTAAAGAATCATTTTTACGAGTCTAACAAGGGCTTTCCCTAAAGAAGCAAATATGCAACAAACGGAGCAAATATGCGACAAATGGAGTGCAAGAGTGAAGACACATCAGGAAAGGTGGGAAATCAGCCATTTACCACACCAGTTTAGTGTATGATCTTAAATACTATCTGAATGTTTTGAAATGTAATTTGGTTGGCACTAGGTTTTTGTTTACTTTTGCGTTAACTCAGCATAAGATACAAATCAACCCAGTTTTATAAGTCATAAAATATATTGTCATCTTAGTCCAATAGGTTTTAAAGCTGAGAATTTTCTCTCTGTACAGTATAAAATAATCTTCTTTACATACTGCTTTTAGATATCCTTAAATGAGCAGCGCATATCAGCATATGAGAAATCCAAATTAAGGAAGTCTTTTTATTTTCATAGCAGCTAAGGTAATTTATACTGTGAGCAAACAAAAGAAGCAAGGAATTCCACTTTAGTTTTTTTGGTTTTTTGCTTGTTTGTTTTGCTTTGCTTTGCTTTTGCGGCAGACAAGTACTGCGGATTGAACCCAGGGCCTTGCAAATGCTAGGTAAAACTCTGCCCTGAGCTATATTCCCAGTTCCCATTTTAGGTTTAAATTAGAACATTAGGACTCATCGAATGGGATGACTAGAAAACCACCATCACCACAGGTTAAAATGTGCCCAGTGTAACAAGCAATGCCTCTGGAAATTTCAGGTCAAATTTTCCTGGTGTTTAGTGTGATTAAAACTCTGTGGGCTGGAATAATGAAAATATGTACCTTATTACTCATAACATCAACCCAGCTGTTGTTTTTTTTTTTGTTTTGTTTTGTTTTTTTTTT
>RJWM01032749.1:0-21278 GCA_004363535.1 Dasyprocta punctata | reverse complement strand
GTATTTTTTATTATCTTCTTCCAAACTAAGAGATTTTAGGCTACTCTGATAGAGCCAGTTGCGTTTTTTTGAAACAGTGATGCTGTTAAGTGGTTTATGACCTCTGAATTCGATGTTATCCTTCAGATCTTCAAGCTCTCTTCTCTTCACTGAAGACCCATAGATATCTTCCAATAAATCTGTTTCAAAGAAGAAAAAAACATTAACTATAACGCTTGATACACCAAGAGAGTCATGTCACTTCAGTAATTAAAGCATTTTAAAAAGAATGAAAAAGAAAAATAGCCAGGTGTGGTGGTGCATGCCTTTAATTCCAGCGTTCAGGAGGCTGAGGTAGGAGGAGCATTGTGAGTTTGAGGCCGGCTTGGGCTACAACGCCAGCACAAGGCTGGCCTGAGCTACATAGTGCGACTTGGCTTCAAAAAAACCTAGGGCCGGGAGTTTGGCTCAGTGGCTTAAGCACCTGTCTGGCAGGCGCGAAGTTGTGAGTTCGATCCCTGGGGCTGCAAAAAACTAAATAAAAAATAATAATATTAATCATATTCACTAACAAAAATCTAACCAAAAAAACTGGACTGTCCTTCTAAATATGATTTCTATTACTTAGAAATTAGTCTAGTACAAGTGTCATAGAATTCTGAGCTTGACATGCCTTTACAAAACCTACAGTGCCTTATCCTAAGCAAAATATACTTTATAAAAAGTTTATATAGAATGCTTTGTATATAGTATGCAACTATTTAAAGGTATAATTTTCAACTATTTAAAGGACCAGAAGTCATTAAAAAACAACAGTTTTATCTTTATACACAAAGATAAACTTTCAATAATCCAACAAAAAAGTATGCTTTATTATTAAAGCTTCAACATAACATTATAAAAATTTCAATATAACACTGGTTAATATACAGCAAAGAGGTATCTTATACAATTTGAGTTATAAATATCTAGGACAAAAATAAAAATAAAAATCTAAAGGAGGTCCAGATTAGAACCAAACATTGTCTCTTAGTAAGACAACACAGCTATATTATCATTGTCTGAGGACAAACTTTAGCAACAGGTAAACACTGAACAAAATAGTCCGTGCCCTTAAGAAATTCATAATTCAATGCGAGACATCAGGTACTTATATTTAGATATGTGTTACTATAATGTAGCCTTTCTGCCATCTGAAGAGGAAAACTTTGGGCTTCCAAGGAGTTGCATGAAACAGGATTCAATGACAGAAATTAGCTAAGTATCTGTCCACCACAAAAATCAACCGTATATAGATAATTAAAATAAAAGCCAGTTTTTAGAAATCTAAGATCATGTCAGGTTTGTAAATTAGGGAATTATGGTTTTACACTACTTTGAATATGTATATATGGTTCATTTATCTTAGTGCTACAGCAAATAAAACACGTGTTAATAAGAGTGGTAAACACACTAAGCTATGAGTAGCTCAGTAACACCCCCAAAATTACCAGCTACCTCCCTTCAACTAACCAAAACGACCTCAAACACAAATTGAGGTTCAAGTTCAATTAATTCCAGGTGCAAAAATCAGTACGAAAGGAAGTGCCTATGAACTTCTACTATGTCAGTCATTCATTCACTCAACAAACCAGTAACTATTACAGTATATGCCAGGCAGGAGAGACAAAGCAGTAAGAAATCTCCTAGACTCATTTAATCTCTACACCAATCCTATGAAATGAGTATGATTATTATACCATGAGCTTCAAAGAATATGCAGAATACAGTCAAGGCTCTAGGACAGTACCCAAAATTAAACCTTTCTAATACTAAAACCCACACGTTCAATCTTCTCCCCACACTATGCTACCTATTAACAGTAGGAAAGCAGGCAACCCTCACGGGACAAGGAATAATACCACCCTGTTTTACTATGTTTAAATACACTAAAAACTATAAAATAATACTCAGAAAAATCAAGCAACTTGCCTGACACCACTAATTGATAAACAGAAGAGGCAGCACTTAAAACTCTTCTGATTCCTTGGTTACTACTAAGAGATGTCCATATTCTCCCTCTAGGATTTAATGTACAAACATATAACAGATACTCAATAATACTTTGAATTTATTTAGTTTAATTAAGGAAAACCTGAAGATTTAAGAGCCTTTCTCATTGGTTATATTTCCTTTACAGTTAAAATTCACAAATAAAAATCACCCACATGCTCAGGAATCACCGAGGCTTCTGGGTTCTCAGCAATCACATGATTTTGCCAGGAGCACTGAAATCTAAATATATTTCATATTCAAATTTCACTTATTTGCAGGCATTTCAGCCCTACACAGGATATTATTTATACATAGTTTTGACACAATTATAAATTTGAAGCAAAAAAGTAAAAAATTATATAACTCTCAACAACTGTGGACCACATCTTATTTCTTATTCTCAGAAATCTCTTACTAAAATACTCAAAATTTTGTAGCACTAGACACATCACTCTGAGAACTACCAGAATTGTTTTAGATATTGTACCTTATAAATGATTCCTCAAATGCTCATCTACTTGTACTACATTCCAAGAAACTGCAATAAGAAAAATAAATCTACTAGCATCTCATATTTAAGCAACTGGGCATCCCTATAAAAGTAAGTATTTAATGAAAGTGTAATACTAAAAGCAATAATTACACTGTGAGATATACCATAACTATTTTTAATAAAACTACAAAAGCTTGAAACTATGTATGTTAGTTTCAAGCTGATTACTATCACCATGTTTCAAAATACATCATGCTAGCCAGCACCTGCATGGCAAGTGCAAGGTCCTGAGTCTGATTCTCAGTATCAAAAGAAAGAAAGAAAGAAACAAACAAACAAAAAAAAAAACCATGCAAAATACACAATGCTCAAGTTTAAGTTTATAGATAAAGTTACATTATGATTTCTGATAAAAGTCAAACTGAGTTACTAAAGGTGAATTAAACAACACATTATTCAAGACAGATATACATCCATATATGAGGGTATAAGTAAAAATGAAAACAAGTTTGCAAAGTTGCAAGGCAAAAATGTCCTTATTCTCTTGCAAATTGTGTATCTATGCTTTGCTCTAATTTTCAGTTCTAATTAAAGTCATTTTATTCTGAAAATGTACAAGAGAATATAGAAGAGGCAATTTCTGCAAAATTCTTCACTCCAAATATTCTATACAGTGAGAAACTTTACAAGCCAATTTTGTTTTCTCAACCATTATTTCATAATAAGCCTAGATGTACTACTACTGAAGTTTCTTTTTTATTTACTCATTTTTAAAGTTAATGGGGACTGAACCAACTCAGAGCCTTCTCACCGAGCTATACCCCTGGTCCTCTTTATTTATTTAATTTTGAGATGGGGGGGGGGGTCTCACTAAATCAATGAATGACCTAGGCTGGGATCAAACTTGGAATCCTCTTGCCTCTGCGTTCCAGAGTGCTGCAGTTTCAGGTGTGTGCCACCACACTTAACACTCACTACTAAACATTTAACTTAGTGCCTTCTGTTTAAAAGCATCAGCAACTAAAAAATTACATATTTCAACTATGTGCAGTACCTAACATCTTTTCATCATTTCAAGGTTTATACTACGGAGCCTGAGAGTGGCATACACCCCTGATCCCAGCCATTAGCAGACAGAGGCAGGAGAATACCAAGTCTGAGGTCACTCTGTACAATTTAAAAGTGCTGGGGACTGGGAATGGTGGCGCATGCCTGTAACATAAGACTCTGTCTCAAAAAAAATTTTTTTTCCAAAAACAAAAAAAAGTGCTGGGGATATCATTTAGTGGTAGAACGCGCTTCAGTTCAATCCCTAATACCAAAAAGAAAAAAGAAAAAAAAAATCCTAAGTAAAAATATTCTTATGAGCATCATATATTTAAATCTATGCTAAAACTTATATATGTATATGTATATATGCTCATACATATTTTTCCCAAATAAATCTATAAGGAACAAGGGATAAAATTAAAAGGAAAGAAGCACTTTTTCCAGAAGCACTTTTTCCCTTTCTCTTCCCTATCAATGAAAACTACCAATAAAAACCCTTAGGCGTTTGCTTTTGAAAAGAAAACTTTGAAACTGTTTTCAGTTGCACAAAAGTAACAAGGAAGAGCAAACGAATAAAAGAAAAGATGAGCAGAATAAACAAGTACCTCTAGGGTGGGGGGTTTCCTCTAGCTTCACTTCCAAAGCTCAAGGCAGTACTTACTCTTCAACTTCCAATCTTCTCACCCTTCATCTAGAATCCTAATGATCTGTGGTAAGTGGCATTCTCACAAAGCCTGCTTGCCTTCCTATAATAGCTAAGCACCAGGTACAGTACCAAATGAATCATCTTTTTTCATTCCTACAACCTGAGGACTAAGGCCACACAAAGTTCAGTAACTTGTCTAACGTCACTAGACTGGTAAGTGGTAGAGTCTAACAAAAAACCCAGAATCTCTATTCTGCTAACCACTACACTATGTCCTCTTTTCTTGCACATTCCAAAGCCTCACTAATACTTATCACTGTAAGACGGGACCAATATTAAAGGAACTGCTCAAACACATATTACGAGCAGTAAGGATTAATTCACACATGTAAGAGTGGAACAGAAAGAACTCAAGTGCTTTGCTCTAATTAGGGCTGGTGTTAGTGTTCAAGTATTGGGATAAGATAGAATGCATTTCCAAATTTTGAGAAACATGACAACTCTAAAAGCTTACTACTCAAAAGTGTGGGCTGCCAAACAGTACCATCCATCTGCACCGAAAGTTTCTTAAAATGCAAACTCTCAGGTTCTAGCCCACAATGAATCTGCATTTTAACATAATTTTCAAGGGAATTCACATGCATTTTAATTTTGAAAAGCACATCTCTGAAACAGTGAACAACAACCTGAGCAGCAAGAGCCTAGAAAAAAGCCTTTGTGGTTCTTGGAAATCACTGATCAAAAAGCATAGGACTTCAAATCAACGCAACACTACGTTCTGCTAAATTTATAATTCTCAAAGTTTTCCACTCACCAGCAACTCCAATGTTCCATGGCACTCTTCCAAAACAGTTATAAAAAAAAAAAAAAAAAAACCCAAAACCCAAACACCAAAACTGCACTTGCTGCCAGGACCACAGCACTCTCTCAGAGAGTAATTTAAAACTACAAGACTGTCCATAATTACATACCTGTTGTTACTGATAGTGAAGTGGCCCAATCCAGAAAAGATGATATATTCTCATGAGAATTCAGAGCTACAAATACTTGAGAAAAGTGAATAGAACTCTGCATCATAATACCATCATCACTTAAAATGGATACAGATCATACCATTTAAATAATACTACACTAAAAGAATTGCCTAAAATTTTTAGAAAAAAATATTAGTACACTACATACCTAAAATTTTTTCTTTCATAGATCATGTGGACAATGGAACCACAGTAAACTAATTATTTTTTAAAGAAATAAGAGGCTGAAATAGATTAATACTGAATATATGGCTGTGAACTATAAGGTAATTCAAACTTATTTATAATGAAGTATAGTTAGCAAATAAGAGTCCTTCATAATCTTAGGCTTGCAGAAACTTGACAATATTTACTACATGTAATGACTTTAGATTTCTTAAATAACCACCTCAATTAGGAACAAATTGGCCAATCTGCGAACACCACATACTTAAGTGCATCAAATCACTGGTATTATAACACCATCCAAAGTTTTAATGGTTTTTAGTGGGAACCAGAAATCAAAACAGATTCCACATGTCATATGGTCTCAAAAAATTCAAAATACCACATAGTGTAGATCATGTATATCTATCCCATTATATAGTTATTCTATATTATAAATCTAAATATAATTTTATTTTGAAAGAAAATATTTTCATGAATATTATACAGAAAAATGTGACATAAACATTTTAGGATATTCAGTCTTCTTCTTTTATACAACCAAGAATGTACTGCTTCATCTGGACTACCCCAGTCTTTTCGAAAACATAATTTTTATTTATTTTTGTTTTCATTGCTAGGGATTGAAGCCAGGTCCTCGAGCATGCTCAGCACAGTCTACTATAGATTTACACCACCAGCCCAAAACATGATTCAAAAGTAGAATTCAAGTAACATCAACTTGAAATAAATAAAATAAGGTAAAGGTCTAAAATGGATACAATTTTTTTTTTAATTTTAAAAACCTATTCCAAGATTCCCTCACCTTCTTTCCCACTTTGAGGAAGTTACTTACTCCTCTAACACTTGAAAATCCATCTCCTCAGTCCAAGCAACTGAATAAAATTAATTGCACCAAACCTCTGCAGAACTCTGGAGTCACTTTGACCTTATGTAAATAGCAGTTCTGGGGTCACAAGACCTGAGTCTTAATCAACATAGTAGTTTGAATTCATAAACCAGGTGACAGACCTTGGGCAAACTACTTAACTTCTATGTTCCTTTTATGGCTATAGTTAAATGACAGTTGTCAGTCATATCTCTCTTAGGGTGAGTACAAAAAAATTATAGAAGAACCATGTAAAGTGTCCTGAATGGTCTTAGTAAAACCCACTAACTCATGAAAACTTTTTAAAAAAAACTCTCCAAATCTATATTATATATGTAACTACTAAAAAATTATTTTCATGTCTCCTAAAAGATAAATTTGTGATTTGAAAGGAAGTAATATCCGAAAAAGTTTACACTATTACTAAGGGTATTAAAAACCATCAGATGCTAAATATTTTACCATTGCAACAAAAGGTAGAAAATATGTTACTAAATCTAAAGATTTTTTTTTTGGATAAAGTTCGACTATCATACAAAGAATCAAATGAATCTAGATCCAGGAAGGTAGAGATACTGTGACAATAAAATACAAATGACTATAAATACTCCTGGAAATGCATATTTTAAAAGGGTACTTGGTATAAAGTACACCGCTTTACAAAGGCATTCTACTATTTCTTTTATTCAAGTGAAACAATATTTAAAACAATAAAACTTGACAGGTAAATATTAGAGATTTGCAGATTCAAGAAACTTTTCAACTTAGCATACACTTTAAATAACTCTTTTGTGAACTTTGTTTCTCCCCACTGTTGTGTATTTACTGGTTAATGTGTATTTACCCAGTCCATGAGACTTGTAATTCTCATCAGAGAAACTGTCAAATCTCATGAATAGTTTTCATATTTTAGCATTTAAAAGTATTACTAACATGTAGGTCTTACGTTCATTAAAAGTTTTAACATCTAAGAGTGGAATTCAAAAGGTCATGTCGTTTTGGCTGTTTCTTTCAAGAAGAAATTTTTTATATACACAACATAATTAGATTTCTAGAATTGATAACCTAAACCTTTAATGATAATTAAAAATCATGCACATGCAAAATAGGGAACAATCATATTTTAAGGACAAATATAATTTACAAAAAACTAACTTTTATTATAAATAGGCTTTAAGTCACTTTAATGACTTCAAGGGTCTGTACTTCCTTACAAAGTGCATGAGGAATGCTTTTCTTTTGACTAATATACACCAGTATCCTTGATTTTCCACTAAAAAGATTACTCACTTTTGTTGGACTTTGTTGGAGAGAAGGACGAAGATGTGAAAAGCTATCTTGACTAAAAAGAAATCTTATGTCACCCCCGACTTGTTTTGATTTTGGTTGCATGTATGTGTTTCAGTGTGTGTGACTGACTGGGAGAAAGAAGTAAAAAGGAAGGTGTAATAAGTAAAATGACAGTTTATGAGGCCTGTAAAATCCACCTTGGATCAAATTCAAGTTCAAAATCTCCACAAAGGTCTCCGGATTTGCCTAGAGCTACAGAGAAAAATCGAGTCAGCACCTCCCATCTCCAAGCCTGTGGTGAATTTAACCTTTACTCATTATTGCACTAAGGGAGCAGGCACTCTGGCTCTCAGAGAAGAAAAAGCAAAACACGATTCTTCGTGCCATTGTCAAAAAAGAAAACAAAGAAAAAAGGGAGGAGGAGGAAAGAAAAAGAGAAGACGGAAGAAGGAAGGCAGGGAGGTATAAAGGAAAAGGAAAGGAAAAAGGAAGAAGAGAGGGAGCAAGGGAAAAAAAAAGGCGAATGCGCAGCGTCCACTTAACAGGCCAATTACTCAGGAACGGTCATTTTTGAAACACATCTTATTCTTGTCTCTTAAGCCAGAAGCCAGGTTCGCGCGTTGGCATACTGACTGCGAAGGGTCCTACCTGTCAGTGTGACACTCTGGTCTGGAGGCACCGAGAGGCCGTGGTTTTCCTGCACTTTCAGGGGGCTCGCATTCGAAGAGGCTGCCTGTGCTCCCGGGACTTTCGGGGTTGGCCCCCGGGCGCGACCCTTCATTCCCAGGGACAGCAGGCGCCCTTTGTACATCCACTTCTGCAGCTTCCTGACCGTCACCGCAGGCGGCCTGAAGAAGGGCAACCCCTCGGGACAGTCGTCTTTGCCGTTGGGTACCACAGAGGTCCCCGCAGGATCCCCAAATGGGCTTCTCGAGGGGCGGCCGAGGTCGTGGGTGCCGGGACGCAGGAGGCCGGCGGGCTCTGTCGCCCGGGCGCCGCCGCTCCAGCTCCAGCCGTCCATCCCGCCTCCACGTGGCGGGGGCTCGTCCCGGTCCCCGCGCACGCCGCACCTGATCCAGCTGTCGCTCGGCCACCGCTGGAAGGGTGGCGGCTTGGCACCCACCTGGAGACTCTCAAGGCTTCTGCTGCGGGACAGCGGCATCCGAGGACAGCGCAGCCTGCCGGCCCCCGACGCCCGCGGAGGCGACCAGGGCGGGGACACCTGTTGCCGGGGGCAGTCGCCGCCTCCCGGCTCCAGGTCCCGGCCGCAGGCGCGGCGCTGGGCGGCGCCGCGGGGCAAAGGCGGCAGGCCCGCAGCCCGGGCTCCCGCGGGGCCGCCGCGATCCGCCGAGCCCCCGCCGCCCCGCCGCGTGCCCGAGTCAGGGGGCAGGTCATGCATGGCCCGGATCAGCAGATAATAGGCCTCTCGCAACTGGGTCTGCAGCCTGCCCGTCTCCAGGCGGCCGCCCTCCGCCCCCGGGGAGGAGCCCGCCGGCCGGGGAGGCGGGGGCCGCCGCTCCGCCTCCGCCCCCTCAGGCGCGGGCCGGGCGCCGCCGGGCAGGTTCTCATAGTAGTCGGTGTCGACCTCCGCGTCGTCCTCCTCATCCGCCTCCTCCTCCTCCGCGCTGCCCTCGGAGCCCGGCGCGGAGGGCAGAGAAGCGCGAGCGCGGCCCGGCGGGGCGGCCTCCTGCCCGCCGCGCCCCGGAGGCCAGCGCGCCCCCAGCCGCTCCGAGGCCCACGCCGCAGGCGACAGAGGGGACGGCTCCGCGCTCGGCCAGGCGCCGCCAGCTTGCTCCCGTCGTGGGGAGCCCGGGGCGCCCCAGGTGTCTCCCTCGGCAGCCGAGGAGGCGGCGGCCGGCGCCGCGGCAGCGCCGCGGGGACCCCGCCTCTCCCGGAATCTCGAAAGGGTCCTCCTCAGAGGGTCAGCCATCCCCTCCGCCTCAGCAGCCGGGCTGCCCGCCTCGGGGAGAGGTCGGAGCGCCGCTGTGGAGAACGCGGCGCTCGCGGAGGCGGCGGCGACGGCTGCGGCGGCGGCCCCCCATGACTGGGGCTGGCCCTCGCCGGCTCCTCACATACTTGGCATAACTCCGCCGCGGGAAGGGTGGGGGAGGGCGGCGGCGCCGCAGCGCGCATGCACCAGAGACCCGGGCCGCGAGGGACAGACGGGGCGCGCGGGCCGCCGAGCTGGGGCCCCGGGTGGGCGCGCGGCCCAGGTGCGGGCGGGCGGAGTGGCGGGCTTCGGGATTCGCTCACCCTGCGCGGGAGGCGGATACGTGCACCGAGGAGGTGGGGCGGGAAAGGAAAACTGCGAGCGGGAAGGTGAGCCTGAACCTGGCAGCCGGGAGGTCGTAGTGAGGAACCTGGAGGAAGGGAAAGCACCCCCGCGGCCGCCACCTCTGCCTTTCACCAGCTCCTGCCCAGCGCCACCGCGGCGCGAGGCGTAGCTTGCTTCCAGCAAGTCCCAGCTTGAGAGGGGCAGCAAAGATTGTTTTACCAAGTGTGAGTACAGGTGTATCTCGATGCAATGTGTCCTGCGAACGCTCTGATCGTTTTAACTTCCCCGGCAGGGAGCTGGCAAGTTAAAGGAAGTTTTACAGCGAATCCTTTTCAATAAGGAAGACTTTTGTCAGAAAACAAAACAAAACAAAACAAAACAAAACAAAACAAAATCACCATCAGTGTCTATTAAGTCTTTTTCTCTTCTTTTTAAAAACTAATACATGTGACAACGTTCTTCCAGCAACTAAATGTTGTGAAATAGGGCCACATATATTTTAGTTTGCAGCTTAAATATAAATAAGTTAACTAAATTTTCATTCAAATAGTGAGTTTAGAAACAGCTGAAAATGAGAAGCAATGTAATTGGGAACTACCAACCCTCTCCCCAAAATGTGAAATGGCACGCAGCAGTATTCAACTAAAATACCTTATGTTGCTGCCTATTAATTAAGTTATCAGTAATTGCTACGAATCAATGTTATCACTATCCGTGATTTCAGAGCTACAGTTTTAAGACTACATATTGAAAAGGACCTTTTAGCTACTCAGATATACTAAAGCTTGCACTTAGTAGGTCCTAAGAATTAGTTGCTGAATAAATACATGTATTAGTGAATAAAAGCAAATAAGTTAGGGCTAACCTACCTTATTTCCAACTCTGTTTCCCTGTGTTAGTTGTGCTGTCTGCATCAAAGGCTCAGGCTCTGAACTTCCTTTGGTCTATACTCCGCTTATTAGTACCCAGCCTCTCTGCCTCCTGAAATGATTTTACCTGCATCTGTGTTTGCAGAAACCTTACCGGTCATTTATGTTCACTTGCCTTCCCTGTGAAGTCATTTCCAAACTCCCAGAGGAACATGAGGTCAAATTCTTCCAAAGTCCAACGGTACTTTATTCCTGCCCAGCGCCACAAAACAGACAAACTAACCTCGGTACTACCCATAGTGTATTTAAGGTTTTTTATTTTACACAGTTTGTATGCATGACCCATCTTCCTTACAAGAATGTTTAAAAACTCCCTAAAGCCAGATTAATTCTATTTGACTAATGTATTGCCACAGAGTGTAAATACAGCATCTTAAATACTGTATATGATGAGTATATATTTTACTTAGTATGAATTCTAATTTAGAGAAAACAAATGGCTTTAATTTCCAGTCTATTGCCTAACTCTCCACTAGACCGTACTATATTAGTGTTGTTTTAAACTTCCTGCAGTAATAAGAAACAGTTTGTTAAATAATCTTATCTATTAAAATACTGTATGTTACACTATCATATGCATACATTAATGTTTATGGTTCTATAATTTTGTTTCAGTACTCAAAGATGTTTAATGAATAATCAAAGAATAAAATGATTTCTCAGTAAAATATTCCCACAGGAAGCAACTGATAGGAAAGCTGCCAGTAATGGTGTCTATAAACACAATTTGATCTCTATCTCAGAAATTGTTTCTGTTCTTACTCTCTGTTGCAGAATCGTTTTATTGTTTATAGTTAACAGATTTAAGAATACCATAAACCGGACACACTTATGTATGTATAATAAATATATGAAGTGGTTTAGGTTAAATTTCGTCTTTAACTCCTCATCTTGTTTAGCAGTTATGAAACACTGTCCCACATAAAATACTATACATTGTTCTAGGAATTACTCAGACTTAAGTCTAATGCAGCATGCCACAGGTAAGCTTAATGCTGCTCTAAAATTGAGTGTTCTATCTCATAAATTCGCAATTTTACATATTACTTTGTGTCACAGAAGTTAATAAGACAGTTACATCCATGTGACTCTATATAATGACTTTATAATGTAAATTCTACTTCTCTTCATGTGCATTAAACTTCAGTAAAGTCTGTAAAATTAATTCTAAGAACCCAGTGCCCACAGAACTTATAATTCAATGTGTAATAAGATATGAACAGAAGCTATACTTATAAAATCTTTTTCATATTTTAACAATATGTCTACTCAATTATCTCAATTTTCATATCTTTCTAATTGGCAGATTCCCCTAAAAATTGGGGAGGGGCTGACAATACATCTTTCAGGGTTTATACTTGTTTCTCAGTGACTTAGAAATCATTTTGATGCCCCATGAATTAACAGCTATGTGTTGGCACTGGCACAAAAGATATAATAACTGTGGGATAATAGGTCTCCCGTAAGGCAGTGAGCCAAACTAAGGGTAGGGGAGTACTGACTCAGTCTGTGAGAAGGGAAAGAAAGCAGGGCAGGTTGAGACAGAAAGCTGAGTTTAACAGGAACAGAGGGGAAGTATCTATGTATGATACAGTTATTTTCTAGTCCACTTAGAGTGTGTTTATGTCTCTGATGCTCAGTCTACCATTGTAACTGAGTGGAACCAATGGAAAGGTTAGCTGTGGCATTTGCCCAGTTCTTTCTCCCTGAACTGCCTCCCAGCAATCCTCTCATGTATACCTGCCTAGTATGCTGTGTGGCTCCTCCAGTGCTCAGCATAAAGTTCTTCAGCCTAAAGTTGAGCTCACGTAACTCCCCTGAGAATCATGAATGGCATGTTCCTAGTACAGCTACTCATACTGCTTCATAACTAATAATACTTAGAAGTTGGCAACATTCTTTTTCTTCTCCCTACCACAGCCAAAGTCAGAAAGGATACTTTTGTTGTAAATGTGGTTTCTAACATTAGAAATATAATAATGTTTCAGAATATTCACTGATACTTGAGAGTCCCTTACTATATGCCATATCTACCCTATATGGGATCTGCAGAGTAACTTGCTCAAGTTCGTCTTCAGAGAAATCAACTCTGTTAGATTGATCCCAAAGCCACTACATCCTTGTGGCATTTCCTTGAACAGAAATAGATACGAGACTATAATAGTACTTGTACTGACGTAAGCCTTCATTTTATAAATAATTTAGTTGATCACCTTTCAGAAAAGAGTTTAATATTTTATGAACTTTGTGAAATGCAGCTAAACATTGGAAAGGTACTTGGTGAACACTTAAATTCTCAGTGCATTTCTTTTTAACCCTATTAGAACTAAATTCCCATTTAACTGTAAACCTATGCACTAAACCACAGTGGGGAACTACATCCTGAAAAATGTAATCTGATTTTAAAAAGTATGACAAGCTAAAATTAAGCACTTTTAAAGAATATGTGCCCTTGATGACCTGAAACTCTCAGGTAAACCTTTTTCAAAAGTGAACAGATGGTAAGTGAAGGGACACTTAGGCTCCTCTTTCCTAAATGACTGGACCTCCCAGTAGTCAAACAGCTTATGATGGGAAGTCATTCTGTTTCAAGACTTTCATCTAATTTAAAAAAAAAAAAAAAAAAAGCAAAGGTCACCATTTTGCACCATAATGAAATAATTGGCCTGTTAGCGGGTCTAGACAAAAATCACTTAAGACAACTGTCACAGCCGGGCGTGGTGGCGCACGCCTTTAATCCCAGCACTCGGGAGGCTGAGGTAGGCGGAGCGTTGTGAGTTCGAGGCCGGCTTGGGCTACAACGCTAGCGCAAGGCCGGCATGAGCTACATAGTGCGACCCTGCCTCAAAAAACCAGGACTGGGAGTTTGGCTCAGTGCCTTAAGCACCTGCCCTGGCAGGCGCGAGGTTGTGAGTTCAATCCCCGGTGCCGCAAAAAAAAAAAAAAAAAAAAGACAACTGTCACAAAGAAAGGATACCTGTCATAATGACTTCTGATCAATACCACCTATAACTGTATTCATTTTAGTGTTCTTCCCCAAAATGAAACTGCGTCTGGTCAACCTAAGATTTAATGACCACTTTCCAGGAATTACCTAGAACAAAAGAGTATTTTAATAACAATCAGCAAAGTCCATACTGTGGGAAACTTTTGGAAAAAGAACTCATTTCTTCAAGATATTAAGCAATTGAAATTTATAGACTTTATTTTCAGCCTAATCTAAATAAAGATCTGTTAAAAATTGTGAATCAATCAGGAAGGTATGAATACTGACTAGATATTTGATGATATTGAAGAATGATTATAGTTTTAGATGGAATTTTTAAAAATTCACCTTTTAGAGATATTGATAAAGTAATGAATTCAAATATTTATTTCAAAATTGAGAAGGGGGAGACTGAAGATGTGGAAGAATTACCTGAAAAAATTCTTGTATATGTTGAAATTTTCTGTAATATATTTTTTAAGTTTCAGTAAATATGATGCTTAATTTTTTTCTTTTGGTTTTCTGTGTCAGGGTCTCACCCTAATCCAGGCTAGTCTTGAATTCATCATCCTCCTGCCTCAGCCTCTGGAGTGCTGGTATTACAGGCATTATTCACCATACCTAGCTTCTAATGGTTAATTTTGACTGTCAGCATGATTGGCTTGAAAGATATCTAGGCAATTAGTAAAGCACACTTCTGGATGTCTAGATAGTTTCACTTCATAATCGGCTGGTGCAAGGCAGGACAGCATGGCACACAGGCATTGCAAAGTGGAAACAGTTCATGGCAGGCAGAAGGTAGCAAACCTCTTTGCATTGTATCTTATCCAAGCTACTTAGGGTGGGTGGCACTCATATCCTTAATCCTAGTGCCCTTGAGCCTAGTACTGCACCATGAATCAATACCAGCATCACACACTCCAGATCCAGGCAACTCTGAAAAAGCCCCACCTATGACTGCATGAGGCTTTGGGGGAACATCTAAACACAAGCCATGACATTCCAACCCAGCCCCCTAAAGACTTGTGCACATCCCTTTATGCAAAGGTATTTACTCAATCTCTTAAGAGTTGCCAAAGTCTTAATAGTTTCAGCATTGCTGAAAAGTCTAAATCCAAAGTCTCTGAGATTTAAGGCAAACTTATCTTGGAGTCCCTGTAAAAAATGAAGAGAAAAGTTGACCACTTCCAGCATTCAATGGCATAAGATAGACATCTCCATTCAAAAAATTAGAAACAGGAATAGCAAGGAATGAGAACAAAGCAAGACCAAAATCCAGCAAGGCAAACATTAAATCCCACAGTTTCACTTTCAACATTCCTAGCAATCTGTGGCAAATTGTGACCTCCAAAGAGCTTGGCTGGTTCCACCCACCCACAAGGCACTGCAAGTGGTTGTAGCTCCCATGGCTTCTCTCTTGGGCTGACTCTGCTCCCTCCTTGAAGTTTTCCTTAGAAGATCCACATTTCTGGCCTGTCCAAACTATGGGGTCTCCCCTGTCCCTTTGACTACACACTCAGTTTCACACACTGTGCTGGCAGGGGCACACTGTCTGGCCTCCCAAGCCTTCCTTTGAAATCTGGGTGGAAGTCTTCCTGACCCCAGGAAGTTATATGTATTAGGTATTTCCAGTCTACGTGCACCTAAAACCAGCACCACATGGTTGATGCCAGGGTCTGCCACCAGTTCCTTCTCTTTTAGCTGTAGTGGTCGAGTCCCTGGGTTGCTGAATACTTTGAACCCAATCCCAAGAAACAGATGTTTTTTTTTAGGCTACTGCCAATCTGGTACGTGATACTCTGGAGCTTTCTCCTCAAAGCAAAGTCTTTCATCTCAGCGACACTGAGACTGCAAAGCCTGGAGTCCTGCTGGTTCTTGTGATGTCTTCGGGCCATCTTTTTTGTTGTCTTCTTCTGAAATACTTGGCTTTTTCTTGCTAGTCTTTTCAGTGAACAGTTTCTCTTCTGTTCTGTCTTTGCAGGCCACAGCCATATTGCAACTTCCTTTCTGGCCAAACTCACAATGCTTTGAATTTTTTTTTTTTAATTTTTTTTGTACTGGGGATCAAACTCCCAGCCTCATGCTTGCCAGGCAGGCACTGTGCTGCTGAGTTATATCCCAAGCCCAACATTTTGAATCATTCTACTGGGCTCTTTGCTCTTGATTTTCAATATAAATCTGACTAAAAGCCCCCACAGTAGCCATGCCACTGCCTCAACATTAGACTGCCTTGAAGTTTCTCTGTCCAGATGAATTAGTTCACTGCCCTTAAATCTCAAGTCCAGGCAAACTCCCTGGACATGAGCAAAATGCAGACAAACTTTCTGTTGAGCCCTAATGCACATTGTCTGGAATCCAATAACTAATACAGTCCTTTTTCCCATCAGAATCCTCCTGAGCCTGGTCTTTACCAGCAGAATTCCTACCAGTGGTCTGGTCTTCTGAGCTCTGACTAGAATCTCCCATCAAATACAGCCTCAGGTATTCCAGCTTTAGTTTTTTAGCCAACATGGTCAAACCTTTCCTAACTCTTTCCCTTCCCTCAAGCTAGCTCCAAAGGCTACTAAATCACATGGTCAGGTACAGTCATGGTAACAACCCCACTTCCCTGCTACTAAATTCTGTCTTAATTACTTTTCACATTGATGAGACAATATACTGACACCCGAAGTTAAACGAGGAAAAGTTTCTGTCCACAATCAGCTGGCTCCCAGGCAGTGTGGATGGCAGACAGGCATCACAGAAAAACTTCATGGCAGGCCAAAGGTAGCAAAGCAAGCAAGGGACTACCAGCTCTTTGTATCTGTCATGTCTTATCCAGGTTACTTAGGGTGAGTAGCACTCACACCCTTAATCTTAGTGCACTTGATTTTAGCATCGCACCGTGAATCAAGCCCAGCATCACACATTCTAGATCCAGACATCTCTGAAAACGCCATGCCTATGACTGCATTAGGGACATGAGGTAAGGCAGGTAGGCCACCAGATACAAGCCATAACACATCCCCAGCACCTCTTTCCTGTTGCCCTACTCACTTAGCAAAACCTCATCTCTGGTTCCAACTAACTTTCCTACATACTCTGCATTTGAGCTTGGCAGGCCTAATGTGACTAGAGTAAACATAAAAAGTGATCCCTCAATGCTTCTAGACAACTCCACTAAATATCCGTAGTCCAGTCCTTCTCTTCATTTCTCAACTTTCAGCACCACTACCACCTTGTCACTGTGAGTGGTCACTTTTCTCATTGTTACTCTGAGATAACAAAAACAATGAGGAGAGAATTTCTCCATCCTCCATCACCATATCTACCAACCAACTTTACCTGTACTGTATTTGATACTCTACTGTATCCCTCCTTCCCTGTTAAAATGGAAGAGCTACTCCTGCCCCTAGTTGAGGCCAAACCTCTGACCTCCGCCTCTCTCCAGACTTCTCAAATTACCTTCCAGGCTCACTGGTTTTCTTGTTTGTGTAACAACAAACACATTCCTGCCTCAGTGCATTTGCTGTACCTTTTGCATGAAGTGATTTCTGCATAACCTATTTTCTCCTTCCATTCAGGTTTCACCTCAGATGTTTCCTCAGAAAGCACCTCCCTGACCACTCTTTGTAAAATTATACTCCTGACATTTCCTATCCACATATTTTGCTTTTTCTTTATTGAATTTTTTTATATTACACATTGTATTTGTTTCCATAAATTACTATTTAACAATGAATAGATGTCTATTTATTTATATGTCATCACTGCCCTACAGTGCCACAAACTTGGCTTGCAGAACACTTCTGGTATGTGTAGTTATTTCACACATATGTGTTGAATTGAAGTGTTGCTTTTGTGCCCAAAGGAAAGTTAACATATGCCTCCATTTCTTCAATAGTAAAGTTGGTTTGCCATTGTTTGGTAAAGTGCTGTTAAGAGAATTAGAAGAGATGACAGTCAATGTAGATGAACCTTGAAAGCATTATGCTAAGTGAAAGAGGCCAGACAGGAAAGAGGGCATACTGTATGATTCCATTTATATGAACTGGACAGGATAGATGAATACATAGAGATAGAAAATAGGTTAGTGCAGGGGGGAAGAAAAATGCTTCCTGTTGGTGGGAGTGTAAACTTGTAAAAAACCACTGTGGAAATCAGTATGGAGATTCCTCAAGAAATTAAAAATAGAAATTTCATTTGATCCAGCTCTTCCCCTTGTAAGTATCTTTAAAAAAGAGTTAAAAATATAAAAACATTAAAAAAAAAAGTTAAAGACATCAGATGATACACACATAGCCATGTTTATTGCAGCACAATTTATATCAACTAAATCTTGGAAGACTATATATTCATCAACAGATGAATGAATAATGGAAATGTGATATTTGTGTATCGTCAAGTACCTCTACCATAAAGAGGAATAAACAAGCCATTTGTAGGAAAATGGTTGCATCTTGAGACCATATTGTTATGTTAAATAAGTCAGACACAAGCTTAAGTACTACATGGTTTCTCTCATATGAGAGACTCAATATATAAATAAAGTACATAATAAAAGACAATAGGAAAAGAGAGAAAAAAGTTATTTAATATAGCATGGCCAATGTATCTACAAGTATATGTGACTTAATATAATTTTTTTTATGTTTTATAATATTTTTGGTGTGTTAGCCTGGCTGTTAATATGTGTGATAATTAACTTGGTAAAGACTTAAGATTAAATAAATAAATCTGATGCTGGAAAAAAAAAGAAAATAGGTTAGTGGTTTCCAGGCCTGGGGGAAGGGAGAAATGCTAATTGCTAAAGGACATAGGGTCTCTTTCAAGGGTGATGAAAATACTTTAGAATTAGGTTTCAGTGATGGTTGGAAATATACTAGAAAATACTGAATTGTACACTTTAAAATGGTGACTCTTATAGTACATATATGTCAATTTTCTAAAAGAGCCTTTTATTTTTATTTATACTTTCAAATAATATTCAGGGGAAATCTCAATAAAAAAGAATGTTGTAAGGGAACCTTTAAGACATGATTGATGATTCAGTTAAAAACTGTACAAAAGTGATTTTGTTGGGCAGTTGCTGTCAGGTGCTTTCACATTTTAAATCCTAGTTCTTCCATAGATCCTTCAGTTATGTATATTCAGCAAACAAAGACAAATGGCCTCTTAATGTTTACTGTTTTCTATCAATTAACAAAGAATTCACATCTAGATCTACAAAACTACATAAGCAAGACTTTTCTGACTCCCTCAATCTCTCACTTCACCAAGAAAAGAAAAATAGAAACATTTTCAGTATTTAGAAATTCCTTTGTTCCCTGCTTGAAACTCACGTAAACAAAACTGAAGAATATTACTTATCCTCATAAGCAAGAAACGCCTGAGAAAAGCCATAATTATGCTGAAAGACACTTAAGTAAACATATCTTTAGCTTTTGTATTCTTTTACTGGAGAATTTTCTGTAATGTAGATGCTAAGGCACTACATATTACCTACCATAGAGTAACAGAGTATCAGTTTGAAGGCGGGAGGAGGAAATGCTAACGAAAAAGTATCTGATAACTTCTTTGGTGACTAGAATCATGTTTCAGTTATTCAAGTGTATGAAATGGATCTATGGCTAATCTCATATATATGTACATGTAACTATTTCAGCTAGATTTGTTTTTACCATGCAAATTCAGTTACTTTCCTTGCTTTTTTTTTTGGGGGGGGGGTAAAACACATAATGACGAATTACTATATGGTTGTACTATAGAAAAATCTCAATTGTATCTGATTTGTTTTGAACTGTGATACTTGCATACAATTATGCACACATGAGAAACTGGAGCTTAGTATACAAAAGGCCAGGAATGTCCATTCAGGGTAGAAATGATATGTTCCGAGAAATACTTCAATTGCATTCTTTCAAAAACAGATAATTTTTAGAGTAACATGTTTTCAAAGGGTTATACATGGTTAAGTACATTGAGGGCTAGGGATACAGCTCAGTGGCACAGCGCCTGCCTGGCAAGCACAAGGTCCGGAGTTCAATTCCTGGTACCCACAAAAAAAGAAAAAAAAGATAAGTACATTAACTAAGTAGAAGATGTAGCCTTTATATTTACTTGGGATAAATACTGATAAGTCACACTAGAAAGTTAGTAGAATTTCTTCGGTCTGAAGTTTTGCTTCCAGTTACTCATCATGTGACAAAGCAGTCGTCACCAAAGAACTTCTTTCCTAGATTATACTTTTTTTGAAGACTGAGATCATGTGTTAGTCTTTAAATCCATAGATCCTAGTATTCCACTTTTCTACCATCTTTTAAACTCTGGACATCAATCTCAAGTTGCATTTCTATTCGTACCTTCTTACCATTTTTAGTAAATAGTTTATTAATGAAGTCCTTTCATTGATAATGAATGTAAGATAAAAGAATTGAACTCTTATTTTGCCATCAAGATAGACAAAATCACCATCTTTATTGATTTATTTAATGTGAAGTGTGTGCTGGGCATGGTGGCACATGCCTATAATCCCAGCACTCCAGTGGCTAAGGCAGGAAGACCTCTGTGAGCTTGAGGCCAACCTGGGCTGCCTAAGTGAGTTCAAGGCCTGCCTATACTACAGAGCAGATCTGTCTCAAAAAAGAAAAAAGTATGATTACAGTTTTTTAATCTATACCTGAAAATGCAAATAAGAAAAATTTAATAGCCGGGCATGGCGGCTCACACTTGTAATCCTAACACTCGGGAGGCTGAGGCAAGAGAATTGTTGCAAGTTTGAGACCAGCCTGGGCTACAAAGTGAGCTCAAGGCCAGCCTGAACTGCATAGCAAGACTGACCCTGTCTCAAAAAAAACAAAAAACAGAAACAAAAACAAAAACAAAAACAAACAAAAAAAAAAAAAGAAAGAAAGAAAAAAAAAAAGAAAAACTTAATAGCCATTTCATTAGGCAGTTGACTTCCACATACCATATTCCAGTTCTTCAGTATAGCTCTCAATTCTGTATACTCAACAAATGACACAAATGATAAGCACCAACACGCATTAGTGACATAGTGATGGCCAACAGGATGGTCGTGACCCTGATGAAAACTCATTAATTACTCTGAAAAAAGCTAATGTCAAACTCATGCCAGACAAATTGATCTTAATGTCTACAATAAAGTTCCAAATTCAGTGCTGCTGGGGCCAGATGGGTCCTGCCAATCGTGCCCTGCCAGGAGTACCAATTAGAGGGCTTTGTGGCTTAGTGAAAGGGAACAGCAATTTCCTCAGCTCAAGGAATGGTGTGGCAGTGTTTGTCCGTAATCCCAGCAGTCGAGGTTAAAGCAGGATTGAGGCCAACCTGGGCCACATAGTGAGCTCAAAGCCACCTTGGCCTTCCTTGTAACCCTGTCTCAAAAAAAAAAAAAAAAAAAAAAAAAAGGAATAGAGAATTACAAAGAACCACCCCCTTATCCTTTGTCCTATGTTTGTTGTTTTTGTTTGTTTTGTTTTTTGCAGTTTTGACTAAGGAACCAGTTTTAATTTTTTTTTTTTTTTTTTTTT
>RJWM01032748.1:0-21209 GCA_004363535.1 Dasyprocta punctata | reverse complement strand
CTTTGGCACAACTGCTAATTTTGCATTAGGGTAAACTCTTCCAGCAACCTGCTTCCTTCATGGATTTATGGAATTTTAATTTGTATTCTTAAAAAGATAGGTCAACAAGAGATTAATGTTAAACCGAAACTAACTACTCTATTAAGATGTAGAACTGATAGGAGAACTGCCTTGTTTTCTGAATAAAGAAACTATTTTTATGGAGCCATGGACAATTTTGTTCACTTTGCAAGAGGCCAAACCACTGAACTAACCTTGCAACTACCTAAAGATTAATTTTACAAAATATAAACTGAGAAAAAAAAAAAAAAAAAAAAACAACCTCTCTTTTGAGGCCTGAAGTACCTTTGACAGATTTTAGTTGCATTTTTTTCCAAGTGTGACAATAGGGATTATAGCAAAAAAATGTTGAGAGCAATTAAGAGTCAAAAACTATGTGTGATTTTTTTATCTTGATGTTATATTCGCATTGTCAGAGGAAATACAGCATGGTCTTTGATAAATGTATCAACTGTGATCTTCAGATCTAGCCTGAAGTGATTGTGTGTGTGTCTGTGTATGTGTACACGTCTTTGTATGGACCCAAGCACAATTCCACTTATATTTGATGGATTAATTCTTCTTGCACCCGCTTCATGTTTCATTTTTAGAAAATATAAAGTGCAAACAAAAGTTAATAAGCACCCATATTGCCATCAGTAATTGAACATACTATCAAATGATTTATATATTCCCAAATTACATATAAGGCATATTTTTAACTTAGGTGTACAATATTACTAGGAAGACTTTAGGCAAAATACTCTTTAAAATAATATTTGTTAGACTTGATGATAGTCCTTTGGAAGATAAGAATTAAGAGCTAAACTGTGGCTACCTCAGTCTCTCGAAAGGTAGTATCCAATAAACATTATAACACTATTACCTAGCTAAGAGCCCTCAGGAAAGGAGTTTTTACCTAAAAACATTTTTGCTGGTTGTACTTAGTCTAACTAGACTGTTTAATATAGGTATGCAGTATTTGCAAATAAACCTTGTATTCATAGGTTCCTAGGATGCAACTGATTGGAGGAGGAAGCTTGTCAAAATCTATCCAGTATGGTAACTAAGTAGCCACACGTATCACAAGTGCCTAGCTCAGTAAATATGTCTGTTGAAAAACCATACTGTATAGAATTAAAGATGACTTATTACTACCTGCCTTCTCTAGTTCGTTCTCAGCACCAGTGGCCCTGTGCAATTATAATTACCATTGGTTAATATAAATGTCATGCCACTTCATTACATAATTATGCTTTTCTACAGAGGCTGATACCAGCTTTTAAAATGAGTGGTTTTGGAGGTAAATGTAACATCAATCCAAATATTTGGATCTTTGGACAAGTAATGCCAGGTAGTATTCCTTTCTATTCAAACACCTTGTTTTATAGGGATGTAGAAGGTGGGAAGAACTGATGAATGATTAGAAAAATTTGACTTCCCTACAATTTGAGGAACCTGATTTTTATCTTCTGGATAAAGCAAATGAAGTCAACATAGCTATGACAACTTACACTGATGCAGCTCCAAACTGACGAGGCCCAGGGGACTGAGGCGGCTGTTAACCTCATTAAGTGGGGGAGTCTAAATGCTGTCAAATTGCATACACAAGGTTGTTTACAAATAAACAGCAGGACTCATGCCAAAGCAAACTCTCTCCCTCAAAATATCTCACTGTGCTTTGACTAAGCATAGACTTTATATTGATCTTAATCTAAACGAAAAGCAGGAGGAAATAAAATCTCTGAATAAAGAAAAAAGTTTAAAAAAAAATTGGTTGTGGGCATGTGTTTTTTTTTTTGTTTTTTTGTTTTTTTGTTTTTTTTTTTTTTTGCGGCACCAGGGATTGAATTCACAACCTCGCGCCTGCCAGGGCAGGCGCTTAAGGCACTGAACCAAACTCCCGGCCCTGGTTTTTTTTTGAGGCAGAGTCACACTATGTAGCTCAGGCCGGCCTTGCGCTCGCGTTGTAGCCCAAGCCGGCCTCGAACCCACAATGCTCCGCCTACCTCAGCCAAGCCGGCCTCGAACCCACAATGCTCCGCCTACCTCAGCCTCCCGAGTGCTGGGATTAAAGGCGTGCGCCACCACACCCGGCTGGTTGTGGGCATCTTAAATTCTACATGAAATATATTAAAGATGGCAGTGATTTGATAGTGTGAGAAAAAAATATCACATATAGATGTATCACATTTATACATTTAGTGATCTTGTCTTATCCAATGATGATGTTTTAGTTTAGAAAGATGTTTCCAAGGCTATTTTTTAAAAAAAGAACATTCTACTTGAATACTAGAACAAGAAAAATGGGAGAGTTTCAGTAACAGAACTGTTTCTTTCATTTATCGTTTTATGTGGCATAGAACGTGTGTTTAAGTAATTTTTTCCTGTCAGAAAATGTTAATTAAACAGCTCTTTCTCATGTTCATAGTACTAAAAACATGTTATTTCTGACACATCTCATAATATTAAAGTGTCCAAATTAATTATCATAAAACTGAAAATAACTTGATTCAACAGTTACTCCAGTAGTTCTTATACAAGGGCAATGTTTCCTCCCAGGGGACATTTGACAATACCTGGAGATATCTTTTAATACAAAACTGGGGATTAAGGTGATACTGGCCACTGATCAGTGTGCTACAGATGCTGCTAAACACTTTACAATTATTCAGTTAACAACATTCAAAAGACTCATGGATAATTTAAGAAGTCTTGCCTTAGTCTGAATTAAGATATATTTTTCCAGACAATTCCATTTTCATCCTAATCATTAGTAAAAGTTGGAAAAATCCTTAAAACTTTTACTTTTACAGACTGGAATATTAACATGCTATCCTCATTTGCCTTAATTATATTTCTGCATTTCAGGTATGCACATCAAATATTATCAAATAGAAGTGTTCCTTGCATTAATCTGATAGATGTATTTATATTGTATGTACTTGCTCCTCAGCAAGCTCAAACTGTTGAGAGCTCCTGGCGTTTCCAGAGATAGAATGTACTTTGTGGTGAAATCTTGCAAGATGACATCTTTTCACTGTGTTCCAGGGCAGTGTAGACAATTATGCAGTGTCAGGACAGATTGAATACATTGCCTTTTTGCTTCAGTGAGTATTGCTAACACTCTGGTATCAAAGCAAACAGGACTATGGCAATCTCTTTTGTATTGAGGTATTTTAATACTATGGACTTGCATTAAATTCTCGGGGCAAAGAAAAGCACTTATTTGGAAAGCGTCAAATGAAAGGTATTTTCAATTAGGATGTTTGCTATTTATTGTTTGATTTAAAACAATTCAATTTCAAAGGATAATGTTTAAAATTATATCTATCTATCTATTTATCTATCTATCTATGTATTTATTACTTGAAGACTTGAAGAAATTTGGTGTGTACTAGGAAAAAAACCTGTTGAAACAGATAACTTGAGGGATTTGGAAAGACTTCTAATTCCTGAAACAGAGCAAGAATTCTACAGCATGCTTTAAGCAACAACGAGAGAAACATACCAGAAGGCTTATTGGTTACCAATTCCAAAATAATTCAAGAATTACTTTTAAAAATCCATAGTTTTGCTGCCAAGTTTATTGACTATCAGTGATGGAATTATTTGAAATAGAAATAAAACCAAATATTGACAAATATGTATAGACATTCCTCAACTTTAAAGGAAAAAGTGTAGGAAAATAAGGATAAACACAAAGACAAGTTAAGACATTCTCATAAAAGTGATTGCTAAGCAAAGTGTAATAATTGTAGTTATTCTGAGGTGTATATATGACACCAGTGATTGATTCACAATATTGATCAGCAAATACTCCAAAATTGGCTTCTGATATTAAACAAATTTTAATTAATTTTTCTTCTGTTAGTAATCCTGAGAAGGGATTCACTGAATTAAACCTAGTTCTTGTTGTTAGCTTATTATCCTAGTTATTCATGTTATTAAATTTTAAGCTTCATATAGGATTTCAAATAAACTTTGAGAACATTTTAAATCAATGCAAAGTTTCCATGCTTCAAAACTAGGAGTGTTCACAGACATAGTCCTAGCCAGTGAGAATGAGAAATCCTCAGCAAGGTTAGTGGCCCTGTTAGAAGAAATGGGGCACAGTGTCTCCCCTTTCCCTCTCCCATCCCACTCCTAGCCACCTAATCTCATTCCTGCATTGCAACAAGGTCATATGAAAAGCTGAGTCCTTGTCGCAATGCTGGGGAACCCTTACTGTTTAATAGAAGCAAATTCTGGAATGGAGCTGTCACAGAAAATGGCTCCCCCCAGACAGTAACAATTTCTTAGTTGCCCAGGTTAAATAGTTCCCTGTTGTAGTTCTGGTTGCTTTTGTCTCCTAGAAACAGCTGGTCACTGTGCTGCATAGCTGGTTACTATGATGCATATTTTAAGAACCAATCAAAGACAGCCCCATTAAAACCTCCCTCCCTGAGCCCTTGGGGCCTGATACTTTTGGAAATTATCTAAATCAGTGTCCCTTGATTCAAAATAAATCTGCCTCCAAAACCTGGGTGTTGTTTCGCTTTTTCTGTTAGCCATTGCAGAGTGTCTTTAGACCTTTTGTTCCATACAGCACATGCCCTTATTTTTATGTTACTCTAGGTCAGACACGATGTTTCTTCTTGTCAAATGATTTACTAACTGAAACAGAAACAGGGAAATATGTGTTTATCAAATACAAATATTATTTTTACATTAAGATGCAGTAATTAATATTGAACAAATATGCTAAGAAATTGCCCTCTAAACACGTATTATAGATTCAGTAACCTTTGCACATTGCTTTGGTCTCTTCCCAAGTTATTCTTCAATTACACTGAGCTGCCTCTTTTAATTATTTCCTGCTTTTATTTACATTGCTAAATTCAGAACCAACATTTCATAAAATTGAAGAATGTTTTTACTTAAAATTTATCAAATCATGTTCAGTATATTAAACCCAGACAATGTTTCTTTTTTTAGCAATCCTGGTAACAGATACTTTATTCTATCTGGAAGAATTTAAAATAAGGATGGCATGATTCTGCTTATCATATACTATAAAGTACTTCAATTTAAAACACTGAAAACATGCAAGACTCAGTAGTTCGGGAACAGATGGCAAATTTGAAAGTAATACATTCGACGTTTTCTTTACTATATCTATATTTGACTCTAGAAAAGTAATTTACCAATAGTTTGAGGTCAATGAGAAGTACCTACATGTCATGTACAAATGTAGTTTTTATAGGACTGAAAATGTCTTATCTCCCGCTTGCTATGCTTTTATGTGTTTTTCTTGTGCTGTTACTTAAAATGGATGTAGTCAGTAATCATAAAAAGTTTGTTTTATTGTCGGCTAATGAGCTTAGACTCAGAACAATTGCATGAAAACTATCAGTGCTGAGCTCTGCAATCCAATTTTCTCCCCTTTCTACTATCGTTTTCCTCCTTTTTTGTTACTTTTGAGCTACTTACACAGCCTTCATTCTGCATTATAAACTGTATTCTCATCATGGATGACACTGACAGTTCAGAGTTCCTACTTCAGCTCATTCTATAAGTAAGAATTTCTGTAAATAAATGAATCCCTAGTGATCAATAATTAAATAAGAATAAGTACTGTAAGTATAACTGGAAACAGGTAGAAACTGAAGCAGTTCAATCCAGGCTCCTATTCTCATTGCTTACTCTGAAAGGGTGATTCTGTTTAGAATATTTTGTTTCAGTCTCAATGGAGTTTTCAGATATGCTACTCTTTCATTTGACTGTTTTTTTGTTTTGTTTTGTTTTGTTTTTTAGTTTACTCAGCATTAAGGTGCAATTCAGACTCATTCATTTATATTCTTATTTCAAACAAGTTCTGGCTGATTTTGATCTCCACATGATCTCCTTTGAGAACAGGAGGTTTATAATCAAGTAACTGATCAGCAGGTCTCTTTTTGCAGACCGAATAAAGTCATAAACATATCCTTATGGTCAGCTGTCTCTACTCTACTAATAGAAAACAGTCCATGTGCAAATCTGACCTCCACAAACCAACATCTACGGCTTGAACATATGTCTCCTTAATGTTCCAAAATACTTTCCTTTTTCAGTTTAGGGGAGGCTTGATATACTTTGTTTTGCATAACGGTCCATCTGTAGCAATTCCATATCCCTGCAGGTTTCCAAACTACTTTGAGAGATAAAGATGTCACTGCAGCACATATAAACCTGTGTGGGACCTTAATGAGCACAGAAGACGATGGCATTGTTAAGGCAGGAAAGAGTTCAGAAAAGCAGCGTGTTATAAATTTAAGAGTGTGAATTTGGAAAGCAACTACTGGAGAGCAGAGGAGGATGACAGGGCTCTTTCACAGTCCTATCTGAAAACAGTTTATACTACAAATGAGGGACTAGGACAGCCTGCAGCTAAACACTAGGAAGAGATTGTAAAGCATGCATATGCCATTTGTCTTCTTTAACAAATGAAATTTTTTTAAAAACAATCTTAAACCTATTATTCAAATATTGTAAGTCTATTCTTGTGGTTTGCTTACTCCATGGGAGAAATATAACACTAGAAATCAATCCACTTCATAAAATTATTTGAAACTTAAAGTGAATCATTAAAGACTGGCAGGTCATTTTAGGTCAAATGCATTAGATTTTTGTCTGTGGAAAGGAGTGCAAAAAATTCTTGTTTCTTAACATATTGGGTAAGCTATCAAATTTGTTACCAGTTTTTAAAGATTTTTATTTTTACTTTTTTTTTTTTACCTTTCTGTGAGCACAGCACCGGGAAATGGAGCAGCTAGCACTGTTGCTGGAGTGGGGCTGGAAGCTTGTGCAGGGAATATATGAGGGCGCTAGACAACTCTGATGAGGTTCACATACCCTTGCTCTACTTTGCAGAAATAGAAGAAAAAGAAAAAAAAAGTAATAAGACTACATCTCAACCATCTAAGATAAAGGATTAAAGTATGTATTAAAAGCCATTAACATATCAACCAGAAAAGGTCCTATCACAATGCCTTTGGCCAAAAGGCTGGTAAGTGAGCATTAGTAGGGGAAATTTCCCAGTGTAATAAGAATTCATACTATTTCTGTTTGTTTGTTTCAGTTTGCATTTGTCCAGGGAATTTTGGAGAATGGTTGAGTTTCAACAATCATTTTCTAGGTAAAGATTTAAAGCTATTTCTGAAAATCCATCCTGTACAATATAAAAGAGAAAAAAATTGAAAATCAGGTAAAATTATCCTTGGAGCCCTGTTGTGGTAATGATTAGATCTTTTCCTACATAATCAAATTTGTACAATTGGAAGTGACCAGTTAGAAGATTTTGAAACTTCCAAAAGCAATTCACATTGGCAGAGTGTGGTAGGATGGACAGATATAACATCGTGTTAATTGGTCCTGGTAGAGTAGTGGAGCCACGCAAGCATCCATCCTTTTTCAGCTCTCTTTACTTTCCCCCATTTCTCTCCAGAGAAAGACTGCCCTCTAACTCACAGTCAGTTAGTATGGCACAGCTGATTAGACTGCTGACACCTCAGTTGCTTGAAGTCAAGGCATCGATCTTAAGTTTTATTTTGGTTAAGTCACCTTGAGGTTCTCTTTAGTTACACAAATATAAGATAGTTATATCCTTTTTTTTTTGAGAAAGAGTAATCTTTTCTTTAATATGCATGTCCTGCAACTCACTGTGGAGCTCCGTAGTCAGTTATTCACTTACTAGTTTTCAGTGGACTTTAATAAGTCCATGCCCCTAATGAGAAGAAAAGTAGGTGTCCAAAAAATTTAGACTGAACAGGTGGTGACCACAGCCTACCCATCAAACATGACACACACGATATGAGCAGCCACAAAACCAGGCTTTGAAAAACGTGGCAAGTAGAACCAATGAGAACAAAATTTTGCCAAGTTTGCTTGGGACTGACCAGGGAGAGTGATTGACAGGACAATAAAGTACACTCAAGGGAGCAGAGAGGCTGTCTGTAAAACGATGAGAGAAGAAAAACTGGACAAATCAGTGAAAGAAAATTTTGTGGGGGAAAAAAGTGCAAATCAATCATTGATCACAGAGCTATTTGTTAGTTGAGGGAAATTGTATGGTTTTAAGAAAGCATATTAGGCTGCAAACACACAGGAATGCTGTTTCTATATCTTACTCAATTCAATTAGGAAACTTCTCGCCAAGCTCTGCACTTAATTCCAAATTTATCGAGTCAGAAAACAAAACAAAATAAAAAAAAACCCAATCTTCTTTGAAAGTCATTCCTTTTGGAAGTAAATTCTAATTTCTCCCCTGTCAATAACGTGCTCCGTGATCTTAGAGAAGTCTCTGAACTCTCTGCGCTTCTTAGTCCTCAGCTGGAAAGCTGAGAGAATCACAATGACCTGTCTGGCACAGCTGATGAAGAGAGCACCTGATAAAAAAGGAGCCTGCCCCAGCATGAGGTGGTGTGGGAAGAAAGAAGGGAAGCTGCTGCCTCTCAGCAAAGGGGGTGAGAGGAGAGATGAAACACCTTCCCATCCCTGTGGCAACAGGCATATGGTCTACCCACGTGTCCCAAACTTAATTCCAAATTCTCCACCGGCAAAAGTAACTGCCTTTATTTCTTATTAATCATGAATATGTTTCACTTGCCAGGCATTGACCACATAGAACAAAACCAGCAGTGGCAGACCTGAGCTATTTTCTATTATTGATACAGACTTACTGATGAGTTTTAGTAAAGTCTTCCTAACAGTTGGGTTCTAATCAGAATATCACCTGCAATGGTCATTACACATGGCAAATTAAGATACCCGAATGTGCCAGTCAGTTTAAAACTACATTAATGCTGAATAAGAGTGATATGGGACACTATTTCCTCTGACTGTGTTTACTCACAGCTGAAAATTCCTCAGTGGGATGACCTTTATATTCAACATTTAAAAAGCTTTACAATACATTCCCCCGGCAGCTTAGAACAAGAGCTAATTCTTTGCCCTGTGAAAATAAAATTAAAATGCTGCAGCGTCTGTTGGAGAAGTGAAGACAAGGATAATGACAGCAACAGGCCAGATAATTATGTTAATTGTTTATTTGTTTGCGAAGGGAAGCATTCATTATTCATAGTATTCAGTTGTGGTTTAATAATGCCATCTTCATACCTGCAGTTTGATCCTGGATAGCGCTATTCTGTCTCAAACAAAAAGCAATCTCTTACTAATGTAATGTAACAGCTGAATTTATCCACTGCCATTGGACTTAAATATCTAAAAAATGAACAATTTTTTAAAGCAAAAATCATGAAATATTTTTAGTTGTTCTTTGTAAATTGTTGGTAAACACATGCACACACAAACCATGCATGCGTGTACATGCGCACATGAACACACACACACACACACACACACACACACACACACACACCAGGTATTATTCTTTGTCTGGTCAAGGACTGACTTCATGGTTTCCATGGCAACCCAGTTTGCTCAGTGCTCTCATTCAGCAGCTGCTGATTACACTTTGAATTTTATTTGCATTCATGATTAAGGAGTATAAAAGACTGAGGTAACATTTTTTTTTTAAAGAAAAGCAATAAGAGGATAAAAGACATTTCAATCAATGATTCTGTGCAGCTTTAATTAAAAATAAAAGAATAAAAGGAGATACCAGGATTTCAGAAACTTTTATTTAATGGTTGACTGAGTATGGCAACAATATTAAATGAAGATGCCACAACTCTTCTGAACTTGGGCAATTTGCAGGCTGTGCACTATTAGCTACCAAGATCACGCAGACATTTTTTGTTTTCTGGTAATGGTCTCTGATTTCAGGACATGCATATTTTTAGGATTGAATTACGATAAAAACAGTTAAAAATATCTAATGCAGTGTAATTTGTTAGCATGCAATGCACTTTTAGAAAATATCTTTGATATCAAATGCCATTTCTCTCTGGCCTTTAATATTCATAGAAATTTATTCTACCAACTACAATATAGGAAGAGAAAGGATAGTAATCATAGATGACCCATGAAGCATAAATAGAAAGACAAGCAATCACTGGAAACATGAAACTTTACTGAGTTAGACTGCACAATTTTAAAACACTACCTTTGGATACGTGTGTGTCCAATTAGTCAAGAAAATGTAACAGAACTACGATAACCACGTATTTTTATACTCTTTAGCACAAAATATTAAAAGGAAAATACTTTAATGGTATGATTTAAATTTGATAAATATTTTTCAATATCATGATTTCCTTGATATAATTACAAAAGACAAATATTTTTTCTGGAATATAGTAAAAAATGCATATTTAACTATTTTATTCTTGTGGGGAAATTTATCTCTGCACAAATTTTGTGGTCCAAAGGTTGATGACTGCATTAATAGTTTTTAAAGACTACTTTCAAATTTTCATAGGTTAATTTTATAGTAATAACTCATTTCAATGAAATGATTTGAATTATAGTTAATGTAAGAGAAAGGAAAACAGGAAAATAAAAATCAAAATATTCACTTTGTTATCACTTTGGACAGAACTAAATACACATGCACATTTCCTAGAAATTTTGATACTTAATTGTGTTTCTGAGAGCTATGTATTTTGTTATATAAATAAGAATGCTTATAGTTCATAATATCACAGTGCTTTTGATACTCTGAAATTTCCTATATTTTTAAGTTTTCCACTTTAAAAAAACTCTCATTTTAAGACAGAATAATACTACATACTGTCATACTTTCAGAATTTAAAGGGAAACATCACTCTACAATTATTTTGTGGAATCCTTAATTCCCAATATTTTAATAATCTATTGCTATTCTAGATGCTGTTCTGTTTAAATTGTTCCTCTAGTGCAGAGATCTTCACATAGATATATTCTGCTGTAGGATTTAGAACTAGCTCTGAAGTTATAAGAAGCAAGGATTTTAATGCATTTTAATAAACTCCAGGGTCTCATTTAACATTTCTGTCAATAACTTTGGGTTTTCCCTATCACACAAAGTTCTCCTGAATCAAAACATTCTACCTCTTTCTTTATTAACTATATTCAGATAAAACTATCTTGCAGAGAAAAAAATGTCAAAGTTTCCTAGAACACAATCCCATGACAACCCTTTATAAGGATAAAGTTTAAATCTCCAAGAAAAAATAAAATCACGGATTTGCTTTTTCTTCCCTACCTTGTAATTTGTAATTCATTTCTCTTATATCCCTCTCAGCTAGCAACGTTTCTGTCTGTGAAACAGGTTATCTTTATGCATTAAGTCAAACAACTGTGATCTCAGAGCTGATGGCTTGCCACAGACAGGAATGCATTCCAAATGCCCCCCGGGGAAAGTATAGTCTCCAGGCCAACTGACCCAAAGCACAGGGAAAACTAAATCAACTTAAATGGCATCTGTATGTTACAAAGCAGGAAAGTGCTGAATATAAGAGAAAAAATAAAACCTTCTCTCTAGAACATGAAATGACAATAAGTGCTTTTATTTATGAGGAAAAAAAAAAAAACCCAGAAACTGGCGGGTACCCAAATGCTGAATTCTGCCGTGGGCTCCTGGCCATCCATCAATGGAGCACATGTGACTTACGAAAAAATGGCCATGGGCACCATCATCCTGAGGGGACATTTGACATAATTAGTAAAGACCCCTTCCTGGAAAACTTATCCACATCACCTATTAGCCTAAGTAGCCTCAGTATAGTTGGTGACTTTGATTTTCAGCTTAAAAAACTATTTCATTTCTCACCCTAGAGTTTCGGCTCCTAGAACATCACCTTTGTATAATCTTTGGTCTCAGAATCTTATTTTCTCCCTAAAAACATGGGTTAAAAAGAAAAATAACTTCTGTATGAATGACTCAGAAGAAAAACAAAATGCAGAATACTTTCTGGGGTCATTTGTCAGATGTGCTGTTATCACAAATCAATGATGGACAAAGTGATTTGTATAGTCATCTAGATAAATTAAATAAGATTTGGTCATCTGGGAAGAAGTAAATACTTCTTTCCTGTAACACTGAAGCAATACTAAATATTGTTTTGCATGACTAAATTTATAAGTCTAAATTATGTATGACATTCTGATTGGTGAAGTGGATGGTCCAAAAACACTATAGTTCACATGTAATATTATATGAGCAACTAAACATCTTCTCTTTTAAAAACTATTTCTTTGACAGCTTCACATTTATAGAAAAAAATGGGACAATATTGTAAAGTCTCCAAATATTCCACATTCATTTCCCACTATTGTTACCTTATATTTTTATGATAAATTTGTTAAAGAACAATTTCAACTCATTAAGTACAGTTCACAGTGTATTAGATCTCCATAATTTTTACTCAGTCTTTTTTCTGTACCAAAATGCCCAATAATTTACCACATCACACTTAGATTGCATGAGTCTTTGCACTTCTGGTGGCTGGAACATTATTTTTCATAGCTTTGGCTGTTTTTAGAGGTACTGTTCCCTTATTTCTTATAGGATTCCTCAGTATGGGTATTTGCCTAGTGTTTTTCTCAGGAAGAGGAATACTGGGATTGTAGGTCGCCGAAGGAACACGGAGCGTCACTTCCACCACATGATGTCATCATTTCAAGTGTCCATGTGATCACTGTGATTGAGGACTGTCAATGCCCACCTGGATCGCTGGGCTGAGATACAGGGAAGTTACCCGACCATCCCCCACTTACCATAAATTAGGCTTTGGGAGGTGCCTCATAGTCCCTGTCCTGCATGCAGGATGGAAGGGTACCCACATGCATTAGTTAAGATTTTTCTATTTGGGAAGCTTGTCTCTTCCCTCCCATTTATTTATTTATTCAAGTAGTCATCTTTTTATAACAGCGAAGGGAAAGATCAGTTTGGACTCCTGGGTAATTATTTTATATTTAAGCAACTAAATTTTTATAGATTCCTTCAAAGACTTAAGGCACATAGGCTAAGCTAAGTGACCTGGGGTGGAAATGCTGGCACAGTTCACTGTGTTCCAAATGAATGTGATTCAGAAGCCAGGCTTGATGAGAGACTGAGAGAGGGAGATGGGGGCCTGTTTCCTAAGAGGAGGAAGGAAGACAATTAGTGCACTGAGCTTATTGAATACGTTAGTAAAAGATTAGTAAAGGATGACTTATGAAAATGCTCTTTAAGATACTGAAGGAGATTTTCAACATAATTTACATGTTTTTTTAAATGTTTCAGTGAGTTGCTGCAAACTTTATAAACTTTGTATACACAGAGCTAGCTAAGGTAGCGATAAGAGCTTCATTTGTTGAAATTCATATTTTTGTCTTGGTATCTTTCACCATTTCTCTCCCTCTACATTGCCCTTTAGATAAAAAAGAATATGAACTTTAAAAGAGATTCAGTGGGGAATCATGGCATTTTTATTACAAAAGCCAGATGCCTGAAGAATGACTGACAAGAGATTATTATTGGTTATCATTGGTCATGGTTTAAATGTGCAAAAGATGTAATATCATGAGAGAAAAAAGACAGCAACATGTATGAAACTTCAAATATTATAGAAGCATTTGAAACTTATAGAAAAATATGATTTTTATTTAAAATTTGTAACAATGATTGTTTACCACACAGATTCAAATACGCAAGTGTGCAATGCTTTTTCTACTTACTGCATTATTTTCTGTAAGACTTTCAAGCACTCTATACATGTTTCCTTGTTTTCTTGCCATTTATATCAGTTAAATTAAAAAAAACAGAGGATAAAACCTGCTCTAGAGAAGAAATCTTTGATTTTACAGGTATCATGCTGTATTTTAAAAAGTACATGACACAGTTCCCAGATCTACTTGGTTTAGGGAAGATCCGATTGTCATATACAGTTCATTTTAATGGTCTTCGTTTCATCAGGAGCTCTATATGAATGCCTGTAGATTAAAAGTGGAAAATCCAGAGGGTAAGAGAATAGTTTCAGGTTTTAAATTGATAGGCAGAAGCAAGTCATGTAGAAAGGTAGCCTAATCCACACGATGAGAATGACAAAGGTCTAGAACTGTGCATCACTCACAGTCGAAGAGTGCATGACAAGGCAAAGTGAATAAACAGAAGTTTTGAGCTGTTGTGATACAATGTGAGAGTCAAGTTGTGGAACTGGGAGAAATTAGACAACATAGGAGCAGATATACCGGGATGCCAAGAAGCTGTAGAAGCCAAGAAAATGAAGACAAAGAAGGAGCATGGACAAAGTCCTAGAAGTCTGGAATATCATTGTCACTTTATTCATTTATGTATATCCACAGAGTGTGTGGCAAGCTTTAGAATTATCAGATATCTATAAGTACATAGAAGTAAAATTAGACATACTCAGTATCTGCTCTTTGTCAGGTTTCCTTTAGCTGTATGGAGTTCTTTATGAGGAGCAGCATTACAGAAAAATCACTATTTTATTAAATATAAGAAAGTGCATTTGCTTACATTATCTGCTATTTTCTCCCCATTACCAGTGTTTCTTTAATTAAAATTGTTTCCTGAGAGTCCTGAATATATAATTAGTTCCCAGGACACTACTACTATGAGACTAAAGGTACATGCTGCACATTCTAACCTTTCATGGGGTAATGTTACCTTGCTGGGATCAGAAATGTCTGGAACGTGCCCAAGACTGTCACAAGGTTATACACTTATCCGATCACAAAGATGGCCAAGTGACCATCAGAGAAAATTTGTGTATGAAACAGTCAATGAGGTTAATTCAGTAGCATTCTTAAGGATACTCAAGTCACAATAGCAACAAAACCTTTAATTTTTTTCTTTTACTTTTGACATCAATATAAATGACGCAAAACTGTTGTCATGGTAGAACACTGTGGATCCATTTGAATATATATTCTCCCTATATATGCCTACGCTATACACTTTTGAAAGATTTCTATATTTGAAAGAGGTCCTGACAGGCCTTTTTCCACACCCAGAGGACAACAGTGACCTTTGACTAAATGTTTTTTGAAAAGAAAGATGATATTTTCTTAACTAGAAGGATTTTACATAATGTACAATTCATTTCTTTCAAATATAATAGGCAAGTTGCTTGATGCAAATTGCCATTCTCAAAGATGTACAAGGAAAAGTAACAGATAAGTGGAGGAGGTCAAGTTTAAGAGGCTCCTATAAACTCTGCAAGGCTTTTTCCGTGTCAAAACAAAAGGCTCATTTTTGAAGGCAAATTCCAAGGATTCAGGCATATTAAGATGAATAGATACCTATGACTTACTGAAGTTATCCAAGTAACTCTGGAAATTAAGAATACTTCTTGCATACCATATCTTTCTTCATTGATTTTTCATGTAAAGGTTTCTATTTTCATAAGCTATCACTGAAGGGGAGAGATAGCAGTCTCTCCTACTTTGTACAGGCACCGATTCCAATCACAGCTCCGGTTTTTTATTGTATCACTCTTCTTTTTAGGCTTCTAAGAAGATACACCATTCTCTCTGTGCTTTTATATAAGCCTTTTAGGTGTTCTGTGAGCCTGCTATTTCTGTTTCTGAAGTGAGTGTGCTTCTACCCCATATTTGGGAGGTCGATTTGCAGTGACTTGTATGTCTTTCGGAGCAGACCCAAGCACTGTGTGTGAAAGGCGTGCTACCACCACAGGCTGACGAATGTGCTCTTTCTTCTCTCCCATCTTTACACCTTCTTGCAATCTTATAGCATCTATGTCTGTCTCTTTTCCTAAAGAACTATTAGTTTACTGAAGCCCAACGTCATCTCTTTTAACCTATATATTAACTGTAACTAAAACATAGTAAAAGTTCAACAATTAAAGACCAAACTTTTACAATCATTTAACTCTAGGTATCATAAATTGCTGTTTGATTTTTTAATGACCTTGAAAGCCTCCAACAAACACCTAATTGCTAATCCATAACTCATTTTCAGTAAATTGATATAAGATAACCTCTGTCATTCTGCTTCACTCCATTACTTTAGCTAATCTTGTTCATTAATAGACTTAAGATATCTTGCCTGGCAAAGAGAAAGGAACCATCTGTTGAAATAGGTGTTTACTATTATTTTCTGTAATCAGACACCCAGAGCCATTGCTTCTTTTCTCATTCTTCCAGAAAATGTCTTCCCCCCACCCCTCGCCACCAATTTGCAGTTGAAAAAGCAATCCTCATAATCCCAGGACTGTGTCGTTGCAACAGTAACTGTGAGCCTTTTGGTGTCCACCTGCTCCTTCTGCACGAGTGGCTTCCTGGTCAATTACCTCGTGTAATCTGAGGGTAAATGGGAAGTTACGCAGCGATCTTCATGGGCATAACTGATTTGTTCACAAAAGATCTTAGTGGGATAAAATACTTACCAGGAATGTGACTTACACTGTTTCCCCATAACAAAATTCTACTAACCACTGCAAATAACATGATGGTCAGGTAGACAACATATTTTCCTAATAAATTGATTATATATATATATATATATATATATATAATTTCTATATATGATTAAACTTGGGACAGTTATCTTTGTATGAAGATGAAAAAAGTATAGAAATGATTTAGGTAAAAGTGAGAAAAAACTTATAGGCACAAAGAGTTTCATAGATTTTTTTCTCTCTGAGGGATCAGTATCGCTAAATTGATTTTTTTTTTTTTTTTTTTTTTTGATAATGGGAATCGAACTCAGGGTCTTGCACTTGCCAGGCAGGCACTGTGCTGCTGAGCTACATCCCTGGCCCTAAACTGTTTTTTAATGATCTTTTATATGCTACTAATATTCTTAAATTCTCAAATGTAAGTTCTTACACTTTCCTGAATATATTTTTCTCCCTTCTGTCTCATTAAACTTTTTTTGTGCATGTTTCTATTAACAGTATTACAAAATATCATTTTTAAGTTTCAAATGAAAGTTATAATAATTACCATTTTGATAAAAAAGAATTTCAACATCTGATAACTTGTTCATATACCATATCTAATTTTTTCACCTTAACTATCAAAATCATCCTAGAAATATGTTTTAGACTTAAGCTTGTAGAAGGAGAGTCTCAGAGTGAAGACTCCATCTCACTCACAGTTCCATGTGGAAGTTAAGGTTCTTCTCAGCACAAATCTTTGTGGTTTTGCTTCTTTTATTTTTCTTTCTTTTTTATTTTTAATTTTTGTCTCTTTGAGACCAGGTATGGCTATGTGATCCAGGCTGGCCTTGAACGCACTCTGTAGCCCAGACTGGCACTGAACTCAGAGTGATCCTCCTGTATCAATCTCTCAAATGCTGGCATTACAGGTATGCGCCACCATGCCCGGTTCACCACAACTCTTAACACAGCAGAGTACTGTAAATGGTACAAATATCAACTCTAATATTTCACCATTGATATGTGAAAGATGTTCTTTCCTATGAACTGTGAGAACAATAGCACTTATAAGGAAGTGTACTAACTAAAGTAGACTTAAGCCATTCATTTTCCCACCATTTAAAATACAAGTTACTTATTGTACAGTAAAACTTTAGATTGCAAGTAACTTGTACTGTGAGTGTTCTGCCAGATAAGCAAAACTTTCTAATAAATTTTAACTTGGAAAACAAGTGAAGTTTTGTAATACCAGTAGTATGTAGAACCTAAGGCACATGATTATAATTCAGTCAATGTCTCATCCCTTCCCTTCTCGGCCCTTCCCTCCTCCCCCCCTCCCCACTCTGGGATTGTGCGTGGTCATCTTCCAACAGCAAGGGGTTATGGAAGGGATCTTGCTTGCAGAAAAGTAGGAGAAAAAGACAGAGAAATTCCTCATTTCAAATGAGATTATGGAGACGTGTAAAATATGGGACACAGCGCAACATTTTGTAGAAAGGCACCCCCTGTAGAATGGCAAACCATGAGCCTGTTTAATGTAAAATCCTCAAAAGGAGGCAAAGCAACTGTCAATGGACAGTTTCCATGTTAAAGCTGCACAAAAGGAAAAAAGATTCCATTGAGCCAATAGTTAACAGTGATTCTGAGAGCAAAAGTGGTCCTACATAATAACCTTCCTCTGTCTTGTCTCCCTCAGACCAGTCATGGAAGTTTTTAAAAGTAACTGCAGATATATATATATATATATATATATATATATATATATATGATGCTGTAGTCATTTTTATAAGAATAATTTTGGGTTCTAAAAACAAATCATCTGAGTTTCCATTATTCCATATGGGGAAATTTGTTTTGATACACAAGTGCTTTGCATTACAAGCATGTTTCTTGAAGGACTCATGCTCACAAGCCAAGATATCACTGGAGTTTGTACATAGTGACTGGCATCTGAAAGATTCCTTCTGAGAAAAAGCTCCCTGTATCTGCGTTAAGCTAGATATCAATAGATTAAGGAATGGGGATGTAGCTCAGTGGTAGAGAGAACATGTTTGACATGCATGAAGTACAGAATTTGATACCCAGGACTGCAAGAGAAATAAAAAGAAATGGCAGTAAGAACAAGACCCTGGCACTGTAGGCCTGGGACTCGCCTGGACTTGATTGGCCCTCCAGAGGCTCTGAACTCCTTGCAGCCAGACTCAGGGTCCAGGTGGTTCCACACTCTTGGGTATGCTCTGCCTAGCAGCCTGGGTCCCAGAGGTCTCGGCCATCACCCAGTAAGGCTGAGGCTCCAGCAGCACACTCTGGGAATGCATCCTCACTAGATGCACAGAGGATTGAGCTCTACCCGGCCTCGTGACTCAGTCCAACCCACCAGGGGAACACCCAACCAGCCTCACAGGACACAGAGGTACTGAGCCCAGTCCAGCACAGAAACCCAAAGCTGCTCATCAGGGACTGGCCAGTGTAGCCACACGGCCTTGGAGAGCTTGGGCTCTGCCCATCAGAGCACAGGGCTCAAGCTCCATTTTTCAGGGGTGAGGCCGGTGCAACAGGTCCTAAAGGTTGCGGGCCTCTCCAGCCAGGATCAAGGCCCCGGCACTGTAGGCCTGGGACTTGCCTGGACTTGCCAGGCACTCCAGAGGCTCTGAACTTCTTGCAGTCAGTCTCAGGGTCCGGGTGGCACCACACTCTGGGGTATACTCCGCAAAGCCGCCTGGGTGCCAGAGGTCTCAGTCCCCACCCAGTAAGGTGGAAGCTTCAGCAGCACACTCTGGGAGTGCACCCTCACTAGCTGCACAGAGGATCCCAGTCCCGTGACTCAGCACAACCCACCAGAGGAATGCCCAGTCAGCCTCGCAGGACACAGAGACACACAGGTCCCAGAAGAAAATGACAAAACAAAAGGTAAAGAGCCAGTCTCAATCCCCTAGTCCACTTAGAACAAACCCAAGAGACACCGAAATAGAAGAAACTGGGAGTTACACAACTGAACTTTCTGAAATAATAGCAAATGCAGTAAGAAACAGTTCCATGAAGCTATAGAGAAACTCAAATCAGAAATAATCTCTCAGCTAAAAAATGGAATGACAATCATTATGGAAGAAATGTTATGTGTATCTAAAGAAGAGCAAGATAAAAAAATAGAAGACCATAAGAAAATGATGGAAACTTTGAGTGAACAATATAAGACACAAATAGAATGCATGAAACAGATTCAAAAGGAAATTCAGGAAATGAAAAATTCCATGGAAAGCTTGAAAAACTGCTTGAATGAAGCTGAAGATAGAACCTCAGACCTTGAAGACAGCATGGGAGCTTATGACCATGGAAGAAAAGATCTCTTAAAAATAGTCAGGAACCAAGAAACAATAATTCAACAGTTGCAAGACAATACCAAGACAAGTAACAAAAGATTAACAGGCATAAATGAAAAAGCAGGGGTCAATACTAATGACCTATGAAGACTATTCACAGAAATAATAGCAGAAAATTTTCCAAACATGGGAAGAGAATCTGATATACAGATAAGTGAGGCATACAGAAACCTAATTAACCATAACCAAAATAAATCTTCACCCAGACATATAATAATAAGGGTATCAGAAATACAGCAAAGAACAAAATACTAAAAGTTGTCAGAGAAAAGAAACACATCACCTATGAAGGAAAGCCTATCAGAATCATGGCAGACTTCTCAACACAAACATTTGAGACAAGAAGAACTTGGAGTGAAGTATTTCAAATCCTGAAAGAAAACAATTTTCAACCCAGATTGATGTACCCTGAAAAACTATCCTTAAAAATTGATGGAAAAAATAAGATACTTCCATGACAAAGAACAACTGAAGAAATTTATGGCCAGCAAACCAACACTACAAAGAGTACTGAAAGACACTCTAGAAAGAGACAAACATAGCTACAATCTTGAGAAAAAGAGGGAAGGAAAAAGGAAAAGATATAAATCTGTATACATATATATATATATATGGAAGATAACTAAAACGAACATACTGCTGATTGTATTAGTCATTGAGAAAGAACAATTAATACTCATATGATTAGATCAATTTTACATGTCTATATCTGTTAATGTAAACAACCATTTTGAAGATAGCTATATGCAGTACTGCAACCATTGTCAACTTTCTATCATCCTGTTTTGTAAACCTATAATGCTAGTGTTGTGTATTTGCTCTAAAAGAAAAAGATGCCAGTAATGTAATTAATGCTATTAATATGTGCAAGAAATATGTCAGTCAAAAGAGCAGGAATTTTGTCATTTTGAGAAATGTAGATAGTGAGAATCATGAAAAAAAACCTAAGCAGTGCCTATAAGTTTGCCAAAACACCAGATTTATGCTTTGATCAATAAATCAGTCTCTGATACAGTTGAGTACCCTTGATTCTCAAACTAAATAATACACTCTCAGTATGCTAAAAAAAATCAGGTTGATAATTTTAACTACCTTGAGTTCATCAAGGTATCAACAAACTCCTGATTTCTTTCATTAATAGTATCATTCACACATTAAAAGCCTGAAAATTATCTAGTATTTCAAACTTCTACATTATATTAGGTGAAGCCTGGTTCATGATCTTAATATTGAAATCTCTTTCCTTAACCTATATTTTACAGTTTCAATTTTTCACATTATCTCTTACAATGTTTCTGATGTATAGACAACTCATGCTGAAAATCTTAATAAATTTAACCAGAAAAATATATCAGACACACAAAGATCAGACATATAGTCTCTTTTACCCATAGAAGCCTCAAAAATTATTTAAAGCTTCCTAACAAATGCAATAAAACTTTGTAGAAGACAATCTATTAAACTCAATATTGAAAATTTGTGT
>RJWM01032747.1:0-21242 GCA_004363535.1 Dasyprocta punctata | reverse complement strand
AGTTTTGGGAAGGGAAATCTGGGGAAAGGGTTACTTGGGAGAATAAAGCTTTGAGATTTTTCCTATTCCAGAGAATCTAGAAGTATATGTATATACTCAGAAGAACTTGAGAATACCCTAAATTCTCACTTGCTGGCTGTAGACAAGGAGATAGTAATGGTTAAGGTAGGGTTGAAGCTGCCTGTCTAAGCATTGACGAAGTACCCCAACATACAGCTATCTGGAAAAGATGGAGAATTTTTTATGTAGTTTATTATTTTTCTTTTTAAAAGGTGTATACACTTGATAAAGACATAATAATAAAGAAAGAAATGTAATAGATCCATAGTAAATCATTAGCTGACCCTAAACTAATGGAACAGAGATTTCAGTAGCCACACAACAAAGGACATAGGCTTTATAATATTAGTTGAGAAAAGTTACTAAACAAACAAAAAATAGTTGTAAGTGTAAGGGGAGAATCTGATCTCCAGAACTGCCACATTAGCATGTTCAAAATATCCAGTTTTCAACAAAATAAGTTGAGGCATGCAGAAAGAAACCCAAGAGAAAATATTGATATAGCAGAAATAGCATAACTCACAACCTGCTATATGTCAGATACACAGAGTTCTTGTTCCCCAAAATCAAACAATGAGTTCTAAAGAACAATGGAAGTTAAGGGTAGGAAAAATTTATTGAGAGAGATAGCTCCTGAGAGACAGGAGGAGACCTGAAAGTGGGTTGCTGACAAGTCCACTTTTTAAAGGAAGTTTAAAAAAGTAAAATCACAAGGTAGGGAAATGTGGGTCAAAACTATAGTCAACCAATGAAATTATTAAAAGATATAACATGGGAGGGGGACAGCAGAGACCACCAGGTTTGTGTGAAGGCAACATGGCGTGGAATTTATTGTGCCTGGGTGCAGGCAGGCAGAGAGTGATAACCGTCTGCAGTGAACAAAGGGAAGTATGTCCCTTTTATAAGGATGGCAAGGAGGCAGAGGACTTTAGGTGGGAATGTTTTAATAAACATCTGTGGTCAAAGTTCTCTGGCAGTCTTGCACCTCGGTGGTGCAAGAAAAAGTCCTTGAAGTGTCCTGTGTAAATTTTTGGGTGTCTCCAGATGTCTGAAGATGTCCTGGAACCTGAAAATTTCATTGTCCTATCTTACTTCCTTTCTCGTGCTTGTTCGTGACAACTTCAGTACTGAGCTGAGTTAACTTCTGAGAGCTGAGCAGTACATCTGCTGATAAGCAGGTTGGGGGCTGGGGGAGTCAAATCCAATTCCAACCTTACAATTGTAAATATAACCACTTAGGTAATATTGATCCAGTGGGGAAGCAGGTCACATAGCAAGTGTACATGGAAAAAACAAAGACATTTTTAGGAAGGGCTGGATCAGGGGTTCCTGGTCACCCACTTGGGTGACTGATGTCTGTCTAGACTGTATCAGAAAGGTAGTATCGACTATAGAATAATCTTTAGTTTATTGCCTATCCCTCAGGGAGGCATATAGTTCTGGTCATTCTGTCTTTATCTTGAGACCTGGCCTTCAACAGATACTTCTCCAGCCATGTAATGTGTTCTTATCTTTTGCATTGACTCCCTCAAGGGCCTAGCCCTGGCTGATTGCCTATCATATTTTTACCTAACTTGGCTGGCCATAATATTGTGACCTATTTATAGGAGGAAAAACTTTAAAAACTATTCTTTTTAGACATCCAGACATTGGAATTACTAGATAAAGAGTTTAAATTGACTGTTTTAAATACAGATATTCTTTGTTTAATGACCTATGTGTTTAAAGATTATTTGGATTTATGACAGAGGTGTGCTGTTTGAACTTACAGCACACCACTCAGACTTATGATCCATTTCTTTTTTTGTACAGTTCTTTACATCTTGTTTATAGACCCTCAATATCTTTTTTTGTGCAGTACACCTTGTTTATACAGTACTATAACTGTACAGTACTGTAGTTTTATGCTATTTTACTGTATGTAAGAGTTATGCAAATAAAAGTGAAGTCATCAAGTTGGAGTTTCCTTTGACCATTTCTTTGTTCTGACTATTGTGCATACAATATACAATTCCTCCTTCCACAAACAATTCATTTAATGACCTAATTGTGGGACCATAAATCAGTGATTACAAGGAATGTCTATATCTAAACAAGAGCTAAAGCAGACCATGAGCAAGAACTAAAAGAAACCAGGAGAATTTGCTTCTTGAATAAATAGATGATATCACTAAAGAAACACAAATTAAGATAAGGAATCAAATAGAAGTGCTGCTGTTTGATAGTACAATAATTGAGGAACCACATTGGCAGAGTAGTAATCACCAGCAAAATATAGTTTCCCCCAGGCCTAGAATCCACACACCTGGAAAACAACAACTTTGCCAAAAGTAAGTAAGACATAAGTTTTCAGGAATCAGGAGGAAACTGAAATGAAAATGAGTAACTATAGAGAAGTTGGAAACATGAACCACAACACAGAGAAAACACAAAAAATGAAGCATTCTGGAAGCTTACCCTGGCTACCAGGGAAAGGAACTTGTTTCCACAGACATGAAGTAAGTTTGCAGGGTCAGCAGCTTTGGGGGAGAAACAGCAGAGCAGCCTGGCAGCACCAGTCCCAAAAAAAGCCCATGGCTATCATAAACTATAAAAACAGAGTGGAGTTTTACTCCAAAAGTAATTCCTTCCACACACAAAAGGAATCCAGTGCAGCACCTGCCATATTACCAAAGAGTGTTTAATCACCCACCATTTTTGATCTCTAAGGCTGAGACGCAGAACAACTGAAAACAGCCATGCATGGTGCCATACACCTGTAATCCGAGCACTTGGGAGGCTGATGCAGGAGTAGCACCATGAGTTTGAGGACAACCTGATTTAAAGGCCAGCCTTACCTGAGTAGCAAGACCCTGTCTCAAAACAAAAACAAGAGCAAAAACTAAAACTGAAAAACTTCACTTCAGCGTCCCCAGTGTTCCTTCCCACAGTGACTAGTTGAGAAACATTCATGGGGAAGGCACAAGCTAGACACATACCCTCTGAGAAGTTTAAGCTCAGGCTGGGAAGGACACAGGTCCCTACCCTCTGTGGTGAGAAGCCAGGCTAAGTGTGTGTTGCTTTCAGAAGTGGTTGAATCTAGAGGTCTGGCGTTAAGTTCAGCAGGATAGGAAACCCCTGCCCTGCTGCCCACGTCAAGCACAAATCTGAGTTTCTATTGTTTTCATCATCTACCAACATAAGCAAATGATATGCCTTGCCTTGGACAGTTGTCACAGCCTGGTGAGAAAAGACAGAGGGCCTCTGAGATGGGGCATCTCACAGCCCCACAGGCCGTAAAACTAGTTGAAGAAAATTGACTTGCTGGATTCCAAAATATGGATCCTGGAAAGAAACTACTCATCCAAAAATACACAGAATGCACACCTGTAATCCCAGCACTTGGGAGTCTGAGGCAGGAAGAGTGATGTGAGTTCAAGACCAGCCTGGGCTCCATAGTGAGTTCAAGGCCAATCTGAACTCCATAGCAAGACCCTGCCAAAAAAATTTTTTTTCTTGCACTTTGTGTTTTGTTTTGTTTTCTCCTCTTTCTCTTTCACTGATTTTTTGGGGGGTTGGGAGATTTTCCTTTTAATATTTTAATTATTTTTTCACCTTTCCCCTTTCTTTTTGTTGTTGGCCTCTTTCTGTTACCTGATCTAATTCTACAAATTTCTTGTTATTCCTTAACAGTGTCCTTTATCTTATTTTATTTATCTTAACTTATTTCCTCCTTTCTCTCATCCTCATTGTCTATGGCTTAATTTTTAAAATTTTTCTCCTTTCATTCTCCTGTTCCACAGTCCTTCCATCTTCACCAGTATAGCCATGAAGTTTTATTAATCTTTAGACAGTTAACTCTGTTATTCCTGCTGAATTCTTTTCTATTGTTAGTAGAGGTATACTTGTCACATTTAGTAGATATTTTGTACCTTCTAAATATCTATATCAATATTTAGTTTGTCTTACTGATTATACTATAATTATAGAACTCCTTTTTATTGTTAAGGATTGTACATTAAAGTTTCTTATGGTATGTAAATATTTGGCTTAGACACTATTATTGATGCTGATTTAGTTGCTATTGCCAGGGTGGGATAGAGGTTGCTATTAACAGGTTTTCTCTGTATACCAATATTCTGATAATTGTGCCATTAACAATATTGTAGTCTGTTGTAGTCAGGATTTTCAAGGGAATAGACTTAATGCAGGAGCCATAATTTGTAGGATTGTTTTACAATATTCACCCAAAAAGTCAAATGCAGAAGAATGCAGGTGATCTGTTGACACACTAGAGACCCAAACAATCCATCTGAGGGCCTGGATCCCATGGCAATGTCCTGCATGAGTTCATCTGGAGACCTAGAGAGCATGGCAATGTCCTCCATAAGTCCAGCTGGAGGCCTAGAGCCCATGACAATGTCTCATGCAAGTCTGGATCAAGGATCTGCACTGGGAAGGCCCAAAGGTCAGTGGTGGAATCTAGAAAGTCTGTGCCAGCAGGATGAATGACCTGTGCCAGCTTCCTGAGGGATCTTCACTGGAGCCAGGTAGCAACACTGAAATTAAGGACCAGAGCTGCCCTAAAGAGAACCACAGCCACCCTCAGTGACAGCAAGGACCAAGCTCCTGCAACAATGGGAAAAGCTAAGTGCATATCAGAAAAGCCAGCATGACAAGCTTCTCTGGGAGAATCAACAGCACACCATCTTCCATTCCAGTTCTCCTTTTATGTTGTTGGCAACAATCCTCAGGTGGGTCTTCCACACCCAGAACCACACTGACTTAGTTCAGCTGGGTGTTACAAGTTGACCATTAGTTAACCCACCACACAGTCCACTCTCAGAGAACTGGTTGCTGAGCCAATTACACAATTAACAACTGTGGCCAGACAGAGGCAAAGGCCTATAGTTAGTCCCACCCAGAGTGCATCACTGAAAAGTAGACACTAACTAAAAAGGCTCTCCGTACTACCAACAAAGTCTTTCCACTATAAGCAGCCAAAACCCTAAAAACAAAACAAAAGACAAAACTAAAAAACAACAACAAAAACATAAGAAGACAAGGCAACAAAATGCCTCCAAAAAGCCCCAAGGCCTCTGACCTTATGGTCAGGTATAGTCACAGCAGTGAACCCTCTTCTCCAGCAGGAAAATCTGTCTCGGTTACTGTATTATTGCAGTGGCAAAATATACAACACCCACAAATTAAAGGAGGGAACTTTTATTTTAGTGTACAGTTTGTAGAAGCTTTGGTCCATAATCTGCTGGCTCCAAGGCAGGGTGGCATGATGGAGAAGCATGGGCAATGAGAAACAGTTCATGGTATGGAAGGCCAGAAGCAGTATGGCTTCTTTCTTTCCTTTTTTATTTCATTTGGACTGCAACATATTGGTTTGTGCCACTTACACTCATGGTGGGTCTTTTCCTTGCAGTAAACCCATCATCTATATCCAGAACTGTGCTAAACCAATTAGTGGTCTAATCATGGGTATCACATACCCACGATCCAGTTACTCCTCACCTGTGAGCACTTGAGGCTCTGGTATTGGCAAAAACAACAACACCAGACTTGTGTATCAGTGCAACATAATAGAAGATACAGAGACAACTCCAGTCACACTCATGTATGTTATCTTTGTCAAAGGGACCAAATTCCATAGCTGAAGAAAAGGTAGCCTCTTTAACAAATGGTGCTAGAAAAACTGGCTGTTCACATGCCGAAGAATGAACCTAGACCTATATCTCCTCACCATGTGCTACACTAAAATAAAACTGATCAAGATTTAAACATTAAAACAAAAACACTTAATCTGCTGGAAGACAAAAGACATAAACTCTTAAAGATGTAGGTATAGGCAAAGACTTTCTGAACAAAACCTTACTTGTACAAGAACTAATACTAAGAATTAGCAAACAGGATCACATCATACTAAAAAGCGCAGCAAAGGAGACCACCAACAAAGAGACAACCTCAGGATGAGAAAAAAAATATACCAACTTCTCCTCAGACAAAGGACTAATATCTAGAATATACAAAGAACAAATATTTAGACTCCCCAAATCTCAAGACCTTATTTTAAAAATAGACATCTCAGATGCAGAAATACAAATGACCAAGAAATACATGAAAAATGTTCAACATCACTGGCCAATCAAGAAACAAATTAACACTGAGATGTCATCTCATTGAGTAAAAAATGGCTACTATTAAGAAAACAACCAATAACAAATCTTAGTAATGCTGTGAGAAAAGAACCCTTCTTCATTGTTGATGGGAATGTAAACTGATAGAACCACTATGGAAATCATTATGGAGATTCCTCTAAAAACTAAAAATTGAAATTCCATTTGACCCAGCTATTCCCTTTCTACATATCTTCCCAAAAGACTTAAAGACATCATATTATAGTGAAACAAGCATATCTGTGTCTATAGCAGCATGATTTGCAATAGCTAAACTCGGAAGCAGTGCATTTGTCCATTAACAAACACATGGACAAAGAAAATGAGGTATGTATACACAATAGAGTACTATTCTGCCATAAAGAGGGATAAATGAGTCATTTGTAGGGAAATGAATGTACCTTCACTCCATAATGTTAGGTAAAATAAATCAAACTTAAATATCACATTGTTTCTCTTATAAGAGAAATGCATATTATAAGTAAAGAGTAAAATAATGGCTAATAGAAAACAGGGAGGTAAGTCTTTTGCAACATGTAAAAGAACCAAAAGATGTAGGAAGTGGGGAGAAAAGGGAGGTAAAAGGGGATGAAATGAAGGAAATAAGATGTTTTGTGTATATGCACCAACTCCACACATAGAAAGCAATCATTATGTAGTGCAATGGAACTGGTAAAAATAAAAATTAAAAAAAAACCACATCAAATAGATTACTTCTCTGCCTTTGCTGGGAACCTAGTTTAGGGGTGCCTGAGGCAGTGGCCATTCCCATCGCCTCTCTGCCTTTGCTGAAAATCCAGAAAGTGACAAAACAAAGAAACAAAATGCAACCTCAGACCTCCAGCCCACCAAGAACAAGTCCAGGAGTCACCAACATAGAAGAAAATGGGAGACACACACCTGAAATTTCTGAAATGATGGCAACTGAAGTAAAGAAACAAATCCATGTGGCTACAGAGGAAATCATATCAGAAATAATCTCTCAGGTTAAAAAATAGATATTAACATTTATAAACAAAATTCTCAGAACATCTAGAGCAGAGATGGATAAGAAAACAATGATAGAAAGAGGATGAAAATTGTGAATGACCAATATATGAAGCAAATAGAATATATGAAACAGATCCAAGAAAATATCCAGAAAATAAAAAATTTCATTGAAAGTTGGCAAAATCACTTGAATGAAACTGAAGATAGACTTTCAGACCTTGAAGATAGGATCGTGGTCAGCAACTATGAAAGGAAAGATCTCTTAAAAATAACAAAATATCAGGAAACTACAATTCAACAGCTACAAGACAATGCAAAGAAAAATAATATAAGATAATGTGTGTCAATGAGAAAGCAGGAGTCCACACACATGAAATAAAAAGCTATTTGCAGAAGTAATAGCAGAATATTTCCCAAGTATGGAAAAAGAATCTAACACACAGATAAGTGAGGTATATAGAACCCCATTAGCCATCACCAAAATAAATCTGCACCAACACATATAATAATCAAGATCCCAGAAACTCAGCACAGAATGGAATATTAGACACTGTTAGAGAAAAGGAACAGATCACCTATAAGGGAAAGTGCATCAGAATCACAGCAGACTCCTCAACACAAACTCTCAAGGCAAGAAGAGCTTGGAGTGAAATACTTCAAGTCCTGAAAGAGAACAACTTCTAACCCAGACTGATGTACCCTGCCAAACTATCTTTCAAAATCAGTGGAGAGGTAAGATACTTCCACAACAAAGAACAACTGAAGAAATTCATGACCACAAATCCAACATTACAAAGGATACTGAAAGATATTCTTTTTTTTTTTTTTTTTTTTTGGTGGCATCAGGGATTGACCTTACAACCTCATGCCTGTCAGGCAGGTGCATAAGCCACTGAGCCAAACTCCCAGCCCTAGTTTTTTTAGACAGGGTCTCACTATGTAGTTCAGGCTGGCCTCGCTCATGTTGTAGCCCAAGCTGGCCTCGAACTCACAATGCTCCACCTACTTCAGCCTCCTAAGTCCTGGGATTAAAGGCGTGCACCACCACATCCAGCTTGAAAGGTATTATAGACAGAGACAAAAATGATCACAATTCCAAGAACAACAACAGAAAGAATCCACCAAGCAGAGCAAACAATTAAACACAGAAGAAAAGCAGGGGTCCAAGAACAGGGACATAACATGACAGAGACAAACCAATACATACCAGTTATTACCATAAATGTAATTTCACCAATCAAAAGAAACAGACTGGCAGAATGGCTCAAGAAATAAGATCCAAGAAACTGAAAAACTATATATGATCCAAAATCTACAATAAATACTGTGTAAGGGTAAAAAACTGCTCAAAGAGCAAAAGTAATTGGGAAAGGGAAAAGGAGGAAAAAAGGAAGGGAAAAGGAAAAAGACAAAAATCTGTATATATATATATGTAAGATAACTAAAATGACTATACTGCTGAATGTATTAGTCATTGAGAAAGATCAGTTAATACTCATATGATTAGATCAATTTTACATGTCTATATCTATTAATGTAAACAACTGTGTTGAAGGTAATGATACACAATACTGCAACCATTGTCAAGTTCGTATCATCTTATAAACCTATAATGTTGCTGTTGTTGGTTTGTCTCTTTTGCTTTTTGTCTTTCTTATATGTGTCTTTTTTTTCTTAAATAAAAAATAAAGAAACAAGATCCAACAATATGCTGTTTACAAGAAATGCATTTAACTCAAAAATAAATTCATAGACTAAAAGTCAAAGGATGGAAAACAATATTCTGAAACAGGAACCCAGAAAAAAGCAGGGGTACCTAGCCTATTCGCAGAAAATGTGAACTTCAAACCAAGAATGATTAAAAGAGATAAAGAAGGTCATTACATACTTGACAGAGGTAAAATTCATGAGGAAGAAATAACAATCATAAATATATATGCCCCAAATATGAGAGCACCCAACTGTATGAGGCAAATATTAATAGACATGAAAAAACATATAAGTAATAACACAGTTATTTTTTTAAAATCCATTTTATTCATAGGTAGAAGGAAAAAGAAGAAGAAGAAGGAGGGGGAGGAGGAGGAAGAAGCAGAAGCGGAAGTGGAAGCAGAAGAAAAAAAAACTACGAAGAAAATTTAAAGTACGTCAGTTAGTGGGTAACAATGGTACATACATTGCACATTGTCATCCCCAAATCATTCACCTGGAGCACGAGACATCTACCTTCAATTGTCTGAACAATACCAGTACAAATCCTTCTCTTCAGTAAACTCAGAGAAATCAGTAGTACAACTATCTTAACTATTTTTTTATATACATACACACGGATATACATATGTTTTTTTTCTTTCAGCTTGACACACTAAGAAACAATATATTTACACATGTGTGTCTTATTTCACTAATGAGTATGTTCTCAAGGTGCATCCATTTACCTATAAAAGTGTCCAGTTTATCATTTTTTATGGCCCCATTGTATAAAAATACTACATCTTTTTTCTCCATTCCTCAGTTATTGGGCATTTAGGTTGTTTCCAAGACCTGGCTATTATAAACTGTGCTACTATAAACATGGGTGCACATCTATCACTGCAGCATGATGTTTTTAATTCTTTTGGGAAAATACCCAGAAGGAGAATAGCTGGGTTGAATAGGACCTCCAATTCTAGTTTTTGTTTTGTTTTGTTTTGTAGCACCAGGGATTGAACTCACAACCTCACACTTGTCAGGCAGGTGCATAAGCCACTGAGCCAAACTCCTGGCCCTATATTTTTTTGAGGCAAGATCTTACTATGTAGTTCAGGCCAGCCTCGCTCACATTGTAGCCCAAGCCAGCCTTGGGCTGTACTCATGATGTTCTGCCTACCTCAGCCTCCCAAGTGCTGGGATTAAAGGCATGCGCCAACAGGCCCCCCCAGTTCTAGTTTTTTGAGGAATCTTCACAAGGATTTCCACATTGGTTGTACCAGTCTGCACTCACAGCAACAGTGGAGAAGCGTTCCTTTTTCTCTACAGCCCCATCGGCATTTGCTATTGGTTGATTTCTTAATACTAGCCATTCTTTCTAAAGTGAGGTGGAATCTCAGTGTTGTTTTAATTTACAACTCTCGAATGACTAGTGGTGTTTAACGTTTTTTTACGTATTTATTTGATGTTTGTATTTCTTCATCTGAGAAGTGTGTATTCATCTCAGATTCCCATTTTTAGATTGGGTCTTTAAATCTGGGAGGACTGATTTTTTTTTTTTTTTTTAGTTCTTTATATGTTCTCAATAGTAATTCTTTGTCTGAGGAACAACTGGCAAACATTTTCTCCCATGACATGGATTGTCTCATCACTCTGTTGGTGGTTTCTCTTGCTGTGCAAAAGCTTTTCAGTAGGGTGAGATTCCATTTGTTCATTCTTTGCAATGGTTCCTGTGCAATCTGGATTTTGTTCATAAAGTTTGCCTACACCAATGTCTTCAAGAGTTTTACCTACTCTATCTTCCAGCAGATTTAATGTTTCTTGTTTTAATATTAAGATCTTTGATCCCTTCCGATTTTAGTGTAGTACATGGTGAAAGATATGGGTCCAGTTTTAATCTTCTGCATGTGTAGAGCCAGTTTTTCCAGCACCGTGTATTAAAGAAGCTATCTTTCTTCCAGTGAATGCATTTAGAACCTTTGTCAAAGATAAGGTGGCTTAGTATGTCTGGAGTTGTTTCTGCATCTTCTAATCTATTCCATTGATTTTTGGGTTTGTAATAACACAGTTACAATGGGGGAAATTAATATCCAATTGTCACAAAGAGGCAGGTCAACAAAACAAAAAAATCAGCAAAGAAATAACAGAACTGAATCAAATCTGTGAACAAGTGGACTTAGTAGACATTTACAGAGTGTTCCACCCACCAACTTCAGAATATATTCTTCACAGCTGCACATGGGACATCCTCTAAAATAGACCATGTATTAGCTCATAGAACATACTTAAGTGAATAAAAGGAATTGAAATTATTCCATGCATATTATCTGACCACAGTGCAATAAAAATGAAAATTAATGACAATAGAAACTGCAAAAATTTCACAAACACATGGAAACTAAACAACACCCTCCTGAACAACCAATGGGTCACAGATGAAATTAAAGAAGAAATTAAACAGTATCTGCCATTAAATGAAAATGCAAGTACAACTTACAGAAACCTGTGGGATGCAATGAAAGCAGTCATATGAGGGAAATTTATAGCAGTGAATTCTCATATCAGGAAAACAGAAAGAGCACAAATAAACAACCTAATGCACTCGGAAGGCCGAGGTAGGTGGAGTGTTGTGAGTTCGTGGCCGGTGTGGGCTACAATGTGAGCGCAAGGCTGGCCTGAGCTACATAGTGCGACCCTGTCTCAAAAAACCAGGGCTGGGAGTTTGGCTCAGTGGCTTAAGTACCCGTCTGGCAGTGAGTTCGATCCCTGGTGCCGCAAAAAATAAACAAACAAACAAACAAAAACAACCTAATGCTACACCTGAAGCTTCTAGAAAAAGAAGAGCAAGTCAAGCTCAAAGCTCAAAAAAAGGAGGAAATTATAAAGATCAGAGCAGAAATTAATGCAATGGAGACTAAGAAAACAAGATGAAGAATTAATGAACTGAAGAGTTGGCTATTTAAAAGAATAAATAAAATTAACAAACCCTCACCAACCTTATCAAAAACAGGAAAGAAAAAACTCAAATTCATACAATAGTGAATGAAAATGGTGAAATCACTACAGATCATGTGGAAATTCAGAAGATCATCAATACTTACTTTGAAAATCTTTACTTTCATAGGATGGAAAATACAGGAGAAATGAACATATTCCTGGAAGCATATGAATTACCAAAGCTGGAGCAAGAAGATATAAAAATCCTGAATAACCCAGTATCAGTTAATGAAATTGAAAATGTAATTAAAAACTTACCAACAAAGAAAAACCCAGGTCCTGATGGATTCGCAGCAGAATTCTACAAGAAATTTAGAGAAGATTTAGCACCAATACTCCTCAAACTCTTTAATGAAATTGAATGGGAAGCAATTCTCCCTAGCTCATTCCTGGAGGCAAGTATTACCCTGATACCAAAACCAGAGAAAGACCCAACTAAAATTAGGAACTACAGGCCAATCTCCCTATTGAACGCTGATGCAAAAATCCTCAATACTAGCAAACAATGCAGCAAATTATCAAGAAGATTATACACCATGACCAAGTGGGGTTAATCCCAGGAATGCAGGAATGGTTCAACATATGCAAATCAATGAATGTAATGCATCATATCAACATAGCAAAAGGCAAAAATTACATAATCATCTCAATGGATGCGAAAAAAGCTTTTGATAAAGTCCAACACTCATTCATGGTAAAAGCCAGAGAGAAAATCGGAATAGATAGTCTTTATCTCAATCTGACAAAAGCCATCCATGATAATCCAACAGCCAGCAGCATACTGAATGGTTAAAAACTGGAAGCTTTCACTCTAAAATCAGGAACAAGACAAGGTTGTCCACTATCACCATTCCTATTCAATATAGTTCCAGAAACATTACCCAGAGCAATTAGATAAGAGAGAGGAATAAAAGGAATAAGGATAGGAAATGAAGAAGTTATCATTATTCACAGATGATGTGATACTCCACATGAAAGAACCCCAAAACTCCACCAATAGACTTCTAGACTTAATAAGCAAATTTAGCAGTGTAACTGGGTATAAAGTCAATACTCAAAAGTCAATAGCATTCGTGTACACAAACAACAAAGTCACTGTGGGAAAAATTAGGGAAACTATACCCTTCACAATAACGTCAAAAAAAAATGAAATACTTAGAATCAATCTAACAAAGGAAGTAAAAGATTTATACATTGAAAATTATGGTACTCTGAAAAAAGAAACTGAAGAGGAATTCAGAAAATGGAAAGATACCCCTTGCTCATGGATACAAAGAACCAACATTGTGAAAATGGCCATATCCTCAAAATTGTTATACAGATTTAATGTAATCCTGATCAAAATACCATTAGCATACTATACAGATCTAGAGAAAACATTTCTAAAATTCACATGAAACCATAAGAGACATAGAATACCAAAGGCAATCCTGGGCAACAAAGTCAAGGCAGGAAGCAGCACAATCCCAGACCTGAAACTATACTAACAAGGCTTCTATAATAAAATCAGCCTGGTACTGGCAAAAACAAAACAAAACAAAACAAAAACAAACAAACAAACCAACAAACCAAAACAGACTTGAGGATCAGCAGTACAGAACAGAAGATACAGACACAACTACAGACACACTCAGCCACCTATTCACTTGAAGAAAGGCAGCTTCTTTAGCAAGTGGTGTTGGAAAAACTGGCTTTCTACCTGTCAAAGACTTAAACTAGACCCATGCCTATAACCCTGCACTAAACTGAAGTCAAAATGAATCAAAGATCTAAATATTAAGGCAGAAACACTAAACCTACTGGAAGACCAAGTGTGTAGAAATCTCAAGGACATAGGAGTAGGCTGAGAGTTCATGAACAAGAGCCAAACTGCATGGGAAGTACTTCAAAGAACCAACAACTGGTATCTCATTTTATTAAAAAGTTTTGCACATTGAAAGAAATCACCAACGGAGTGAAAAGAAAACCGACAGATTGGGAAAAGATTTTTCTAACTGTCCTTCAGACAAAGGACTTTTATCTAGAACATATAAAGAATTGAAAAAAAATCAGTCCCCCCCAAATATAAAGGCCCAATCCAAAAATGAGCATCTGAGATGAATGCGCGGTTCTCAGATGAAGAAATACAAATGATAAATAAATGTATGAAAAAGTGTTCAACATCACTGGTCATTAGAGAAATGCAAATTAAAACAACACTGAGATATCATCTCACTCCAGAAAATGGCTCACATCAAGAAATTAACCAATAGCCAGGTGTGGTGGTGCATGCCTTTAATCCCAGCACTCGGAAGGCTGAGGTAGGAGGAGCGTTGTGAGTTCGAGGCTGGTTTTGGCTACAACGTGAGCTCAAGGCCTGCCTGAACTATATAGTACAACCTTGCCTCAAAAAGCTAGGGCTGGGAGTTTGGCTCAGTGACTTAAGTGCCTGCCTGACAGGTGTGAGGTTCCTAGTTTGATCCCCGGTGCCACAAAAAAAACAAAACAAAACAAACAAACAAACAAACAAAAAAACAATAATGAATGCTAGTGGTACTGTGGGGAAAAAGGAGCCCTTCTCCATTGTTAGTGAAAGTGTATACTGGTACTACCACTGTGGAATCAGCTTGGAGATACCTCAAAAAACTAGGATTAGAGGTTCCCTTCAACCCAGCTATTCCCCTTGTGAGTATTATTCTGAAGAACTGGAAATATCATACCACAGCAATATATGTGCACTCATGTCCATAGCTGCACAATTTGTAGTAGTCAGATTTTGGAAGCAATCCAAATGCCCAACAAGTGAGGAATGGATGAAAAAGATGCAGTATTTTTATACAATAGAATATTACTCAGCGATAAAGGACAATAACCTGTAGGCTTTTATAGGTAAATGGATGCAACTAGAAGCCATACTCACAAGTGAAATAAATCAGACTTGCATGTGTAAATGTCATATTGTCTTGCTAGTGTAAGAAACTGAAAAAGTAAATAAGTTCCAAAAATTACAGTAGATGTAGTAAAAGGGGAAGAAACTGCTCAAAGGGAAATTATATTGTTTGATCAGTCTTGCATACCTGTACCTTGTAACCCGAGAAACGATTTTAACAATAGCAATACACAATATAACAACCATTTTTAAATTCCTATCATCTTGTTTTGAAATCCTGTATCAATATTATTTTTTTGTTGTTGTCATTTTCTTTTGTTGTTGTTTTTGATTGTTCGTGTCTTGATTTTTCTGTTTTTTCTCTTTAAATTAAAAAAATCAAGTATATCTGAATGCATGAGTTTGTAATGATACAAAAATATTATTTGTCACAGTTGTGCAATTAATGCAGCTGTGTAGTTAGCATGTGATACTATGCCTGATACTTCAGGCACATGAATGCTGGTTCAAAAATTTGAATAGATTTTGAAATTTTTTTAAAAAGAGGAAGCAGTGTAAGTGGCCAATAAATACATGAAAAACATATTTTGGAAGGTCTTTAGGATCCAGTAGAAATACTTCATAAAGTAGAGCTTGATACATTTTCTGGAATATATTCTAGGGATGTATTCAAATGGTAAGCTGAATATCTACCACTTGTAGATGACAAGTCACCATGAGATTTCTATGGTTCCACTAAATCATTGACAAGAGGAAAGGAACTGAGGTGCTGGAAAGATAGGTCTCCACAGATCATGATAAAGGTATTGTACTTTGAGCACCAATTCTGTAGAGAAAGGACTGTCCACCTGAATTCACACCAGCAATGGCAAATGCAGGGTAATAGCTTTTTGAGTAATAGCTCTTATTATCTGATTTTTGTTTAATCCTCATTGCAAAAGCATTGCCTTCACATTTACCATCAAAACTGAGCACAAGTGGTCCTAAAATTTCTGATTAGAGAACAATAATCTTGATCATCCACAAAGGAAAAGTACAAGACATTCATTAATGGAAAAGGGTTTACTACCATATTCCCTTTAGAGGAGTTGCCTGAATATCACTGATTGGTTGATTCTCACTTTATTGATAGTGAGAATGGAGATCAGAATTTATTTTGCTATTTCCTCCTATACATGAGGTGCTAAAATCTTCATCTGGTCCTGGTTTTATGTACTGGACAGTGATGAGCAATTTTCAACTTTCTCAGTCCTAGGAAAAGGGACCCCATCAGTACCTTTGTCGTATGTGTCTGGGTAGTGGGTAGTACAATTCTGCATTCTCCCCATAAGAATAATAGCCAACTTTATGTTGGTGATGCCTTTATTACAAAGTATCCTTCTGGAGCAAAGTAAGGATTCAAATTGTTCAGAAATATCCAAGTAGTCTTTCATTAAAATAGCTTAGTAAATGGCTTCTATGAGGGTGGCATGAATGTCAAATTTCAACCTCTGATTCTTTTCTTCCACTGCTTTCTTGAAGTGGAGCTGTTTTTTGTTTTGTTTTGTTTTCTGGGGTTTTTGTTTGTTTGTTTGTTTGCTTTTTTGAGATGGGGTCTCATTATGTGTGTAATTCAGCCTGGTTTTGAGCTATGTAGCTCAGGCTGTCCTCAAACACGTGGTGAACCTCCTGGCTCAGCCTCCTGAGAATGAGACACTTCCCTACACATCTCACTGTTAGAAAGATACAAATTAGTATGCATATTTTTAAGCTATACTAGAAACAATGAAGCATTGCTTAATAAACCACCCAAAACATTTCTTCTCCTTCAGAATTTAATCATTGTATATTAGTTATCAATAACATATGAAATATTTAAATTGAAGGTAATTTATGTATGTTAACATTTGACGTGAAGAGGAAAATAATAAAAATTATAGGATCTTCTCCCCAAAGAAGAATACCAGACTAGCCTAGATGAGAGATGAATGTGGCCCCTAACTTCTATTAGTGACAGAAGAGATAAATGAGCATATCAAAGAATAGAGATATTGGTGTAGAATTGACAGATCTTGCTAAATGAACTTGGGGAGTGGTGAATATTAAGTAGTAAAGAATAGATTTCCAGGTTTGGACACATGTATGAATGCATGTATGTATGAATGGTAGTATCCTGAGATCAAGAATAAAGAGGTAAAACAGGTTATGGAGACAGGTTGAGAAGATGAATCTAGTATTATAAATGCTGAGTGCAGAGTATTGGTTGAAAATATACAAAGGGTTATTGGGCAGGCAGATCTGGAATTCAGGAGAGCTCTACATATGAGTTATCAACACAAAAATGATAATGGTAATAATCCTTTGGTTTAAGGATAAACTGGGATAATTAGTGCTTTTTGCACAGTAAACATTTTCCTTTGTTCTGGTAATAGACCCTACTACCTTAGTCTGACCTAGGCATATATGGTCATCTTATATCATCTTCTCATAGAAACAGGGATTGTTCAGAGATGGGTAGCTAAGATTACTTGAATGGGAATAGGTGGCAATCAGTTGTCCCCTAGAATTGATATTTGAGAGCAGTGAGAAAAAACTCTCTTCTTGAAGTTTCTCATTTGTCATTGGATGTCTAAGCTGAATTAATGTAAATCTGAGGTTGATAGTATTCATTATCTTTATTGTCTCATGGAGAGAACTATCTACAGAATGAAGACATAGCTACTTGAATCATGGATAGACAGAATTCTAGTGGTACAAAGTTTTAGAGTGAAGTCTTGCTTGCTGTAACTATGATCTTGATTCTGTATTCTTCTCAAATGTTTGAGCCAATAAATTTTACTTCCTTTTTCTTCCCTAAAGCTAATTTTAAAATATTTTGACTAATGCATTCACATATTATAAGATATAAATACTCAAGAAAAAGGAAAGATGGTCCAGGAAATGAGAACAAATCCTTAGAAACCCCAATATTTAACAATAAAGTAGATTCTGAAAAAAAAGTTGCAAAGGAATTGGTTAGTCATAGAGGTAAAAAGAAAGCTGAGGAAAGTCAGGAAAGGTAGTATGATTTTGTATCTTTCTTTGTGGAAAATTATATATATATAAAACAGTAGAGAGTATGATGAACCTCCATGTATCTGTCATTTGTAAACATAACACAGGCCCATGTCTTATTCTCTCTGCTACCATACTCGAATAGATATTTCTAACGACAAAGACTAAAAAATCTATCACCACCCATTTTCATGTTTAAAATATTAATATTTGCTCTAATCCTTTTGGTAATCAGTTTACAAATTTCTTGAATTATATAAAATTTTTTTATAGTTGGCTTTAGTCAAAATCCGAATAAGACCAGTTCATTGCATTAGGTTTTTTTTTTTTTGTATGAGGGATTGAACTCACAACTTTGCGCTTGCAAGGCAGGCACTTACACCGCTGAGCTAAATCCTCAGCCCTGCATTAGGTTTTATTTCTAATATCTGTTTAAGCCTCTAATTTTCCCACTCTTTAGAAAATTTTTTTTTAAAAACTGAGTTTATTTTTTAGTAAAATTTTCTGAATTCATTTTGATATCTCTATCTCTATCTCTACCTCTATCTCTATCACTCTGTCCCTCCTAGTACTATGGACAGATAGTTAGATCACATTTACATTCTATTTTAGCAATGGAACCTTTTTAGGTAGTGTTTTGTACTTCCCATTGTAATACATCAGAAACAAATTCTTTTTGAAGATTTTTCTTTTGGGATACAAAGGCTATTCAGTGTGTTAAAATGTTGTATATTGTAAAATTCCTTTTCAGGGAGGTAGAGCAAGATGGCAGCTCCGATTTTCCACTTCCCCATCATCTCATCAGCTTGAACAGCTATTCATGTATCAAATAACCATCACAAGAGCTAAGGAAGCAAGGTGAGGAGCATAGTGCCTGATTTTACTATAATAAAAGGCACATTGAAAAAGGTAGAAAGGAAAGTTGCCTGTGCCAACTTTCCTGGAACTCCAAGCAGTTTGCAGAAAGATACCTCCATTCAGTGGAGGGAGAAAGAATTTAGCCTAGGCCTTCAACTTGATGCCCAGTACCACCAGGACTGCTGCAGTTAACCCAAGTGCCAGGCAGAGTCCTAGGATCCCTCCTCCACAGCAAGAATACTGCTACTGTGGTTGCACTAACAGTTTGGAGAGAAATTAGCCTTACCACCTCTACATCATATTCAGTTGCATTAGACAGGCCTCTGCTTGCTTGAGCATATAATCTTCTCTAATCATTTGTAGTCCTATTAATGGTTTAAGGATTGTTGGTCTACAGTTGGATGTACAAGATTGATACATCAATGTCTCCCTATTCTCTGTTTTCCTCCTTCTCAGATTGGTGATGATAAAACAAAAGTAACTGAAATACTTTCAAAATCCACAGGGAAATCACAATTTTATAGAGGCATTCTATACTACATTGTGCTTATGTTCACACCAGCTGCTGGGTTTCACAACGTGATGTTCAGATTGCTGGAGTAGCACTCAGAGACTCCAGTCATCAAGTCTTTTTCTTCCTAAGCCTCCTTCCTTTTCCCCTATCTAGAGATAAAAGGAGCTTGAAATGGAAACTGAGTTAAGATGGTCATTATTGGCAATAGCTTGCCCCTTTCTTGGTTTTGTGACTCCCCCTTCCAAAAAAATTCTTCATCCTTCTCCAAAAATGTGTCTTAAAGCCATCCAGCCTTTTCAAGTGGCAAGTAAATAGATTTGGATTCAGTAATACTAACACCTGTTCATCAACCTCAGGCAGCAGAGGGGAGAGCAAGACTGGGGAGTAGGACTTGAAAGTTAGTACAAGATTTTACCTCAGTGTTTAGAGCCAGGGCAATTTTGGTGAGATCCAGCACCAGGCAAAAACCAAAGGTGAGAGCTTATACACAGAGGCTCTTGACCTGTTCCTGCATTAGGCAGAGATCCACCTGCTGGTGGAACCAGTGTGAATTTTGATTTGCATAATTACCAGCCATGCAATGGACCTGCCACCTCCTCCTTTCCCTCCAGCTGTAGGTCCCCACAGCTGTGAGACTCAGGTACAATGGAGCTGAACATTAACATTTGTGGTCAAGAGACTCTTTATCACCCTTCTCCTAACCTCCAGCAGCACAGTTTTCCCCTGCAGTATGCATTTGCTGATGGAGCTCTAGTCCTGCTGTAGTACCAGGGACAGTTCTGTACTGTGGTGGGTCAGACTTACTCCTGCTTGCATCACCACTAGCTGTGGAATGGACCAGGGTGTGTCCTTGTAGCTATGCGGGTCTTCGTGTGTGTGAGACTCATGTGACCCAATTTTGTGTCAGCGTTGGTGGCCAAAGGACTGCCTTCATCAAACACTACCGAAACCTCAGACAGCACAGTGTGGAACAAGACTCCATTTATAGGGGTAAGACAGAATAACAAGCACAGGACAGCATTTTGGAACTTGATTCTGGGTTGCTGACATATGACACTGACCAGGCATATCCTAACAGTCTCATTTCCAGTACTGCCTGCAGACAGAGACTGGAACAGCTCCCGTGCCAGGAGAAGACACGTGGCACCAGTCAATAGAACTTCTATTCCAACTATCATCACCTGTAGCTGGTTGCAGCGCTCATGAGCTATGAGTCCACCTCAGCAGTAGGTAGTCCATAACAGTGTGGACCTTGGTCCCACATTGGTACTCTGCTGGGCCTGGTTGGCCGTGGGGTCAGGAGATGGCAGCATTGCAGTGTTTTGCTCATAGACATGGCATGAAAGTATGCAAGAGCTGATCTCTTTATGGTGATTCTCCCCGGATATGGGTAGAATTCCAGTTTCCCATCACAGACTTGTGACTGTGGCTGAGGTATTTGGGACAGGATTGCATGGGCAAACTATCATTTGTAGGTTTCCTAATTCATGTTGAACAACACATCAATTGGACATTTGGGACAAATCTGAGCTTGGATCCCCCTCTAGTGCTGAAACATAGCGAGTAACAAGTAAAAGTCAAGGCTCCTAATTCATGTTGAACAACGCATCAATTGGACATTTGGGACAAATCTGAGCTTGCATCCCCCTCTAGTGCTGAAACATAGAGACTACAACAATAACAAACAGCTCTCCAGTGCTTAAGAGGGTAAAAAGTGACCACAGGTTCAGAGAAAATAAGTAACCTGCTTGAATTTCTGAAAAGTCAGGTACATGCAAAAGTCAGATTTCTAAAACTGGGATAAATAACTAATCCTTCAATACTCAAAGAATCAATAAGCATCAGGAACTTTCAGGGAATCATGACTTTATCTAATTGTCAAGATAAATTGCCAGAAACTAACCAGCGAGTAACAAGTAAAAGTCAAGGCTCAGAGAATTCAAAGTCATGCTTTTAAGGAAACTCAGTGTCAAGATAACACAGAGATGATTCATACACTAGTGGAAAATTAAGGATGAAAGTGATTTTAAAAATCAAACACAAATCTTTGGTTTAAAAATACATAAAG
>RJWM01032746.1:0-21208 GCA_004363535.1 Dasyprocta punctata | reverse complement strand
TACACACTCATGAAGTGGGAACTTTGTTTATTTTGCCTCTTTTGGTTCAGTAGCTCATGCCAGTGCCAAGAACAAATGTTTGGGGCATATCATGTACTCAATATGTATTTGCTGAATGAATGAATCAACAAATGTATAAACATTTCAACTTTTAACTCACTCAGTGTCAGAGAAGATAAATATCTTGAAGGAAGTCACATATCATAGTTGGTTAAGCTGCAATTGATAGAAGTTTGATGCCAAAATTAAAACTTTTTAATTAATACACTATTGCACTTTTGAGGTTCCTAAAAGTTTGTAAGTACTTGTTGTTCCATGGCCCTTTAGGTCAGATATCATAATTTAACTGAAGAAAAACCTATATTTTATGGCAGTTGAGTTGTTCCTCTTTACCCCAAACACTCTAGGAGGGGAAAAGTAAAATGTTACAGTAATTGGAAGGGGACTTTAAGAAATTATACAGATACAAGCTATTAGGAATGCTGAAACATATTTGTCCAGTAAATGCAAGGCATATAACTGAAAAATATATAAAAAGCAAAAACACAGCTCCACATCTTCAGTCAAATATTCTATTTCTATGACTAATTTTCAGAGTTGTGAAAAATATTGTATCAAAGCACACCAAGACCCTACAGAATCAGGAAATCAAGACAATGCCTGTAGATTTTTAGCACACTCAGTAATATTTTTGGTTCATTTCAAAATCTCATGCAATTTTTATATAGACTTTTAAAACAAAGGATGAGTGCCTTTCAGTGCTAAACACAATACATGTTAAGATTTGCATCATATGATAATGTGATAAATAGAGGCACAATGGCATTTAGAGCCTCCCCAAATCCATTGTCTTAATTTTATACCCTTCATGGGGAATTTCATATTGATATACTCAAGTTTGGGGGGACAGCTTGTTTTGCTGATCACAAGAATGTCTGATGAGGCAAACTACAGAATTGATATTTTGGGTAACTTACATTATAAATATTCTGAATGAGGGCAGAGTGGAGAAGAAGCCAGAAGAGAAGAGGCTAAGGATTTTGAGAGAATTTGAGGAGAGAAAGAAAAGAAATACAAAGTACATTTCTTGTGTGTGAGGGTTTGGAGCATTAGAGAGCTTTTGACATTTGATTGTATTCATTGCAAAGTAATTATTTTGCAGTGCAATTGTTTCAATTCAATAAAATGCAATTTAATTATTTCTTAGGATTTTTTTGAGAATGTCATTAAAGCCAAATTGCTTTGCTATGTTATGCTTGAGCTTGGAATTATACATCTTTTAGATGTAAAAACCGTGTTGTGGATCTTGGTTATAAGGAAGCCTAGAACAATTCTTGTTATAAAGATTTGTGAAGGAAATTTCATTAGCAGTTTGATCACACACAGGGATGATATGGGCTGTATTTATTTTCACCTTTTCACTTGTGCATCTTCTATGATCAATTATTAGTATGGGGGAAGTTAAATTTGGGGCGCAGAACTGTACGCCATTGCAATCAGATAAGAAATATATGTGTGTCTGAGGAATCAGAGCTAAGGAGACTGATCATATGATATCCTCTGAACATAGTTTGTCTCCTCTGAAACTCACATTTGAGTAGAATCCCCAATCTGAAGTAAAGAGAACAGAAACCTATTTAGACTTTGGGAGGCAACAAGGTTTAGATAAAATCCTCAGGTGGAGCCCCCAGGATTGATTCGTATAGACTTTCACGAGAAAGCAAGGGAGACGTGAAGATATTTATAAGCACATGCAAGCTGTCTGACTCCCACCTTGTAATGCCTTTTATGGTCTTGAGGCTCTGCCATCAAAAAGGGCAGCACCACAGGTGGCTTCTTGACTAGGACCTCCCAGGCCATGAGCCAAAATAAACACGTATTCTTTCAAACTTCCCCAATTTATGGTATTGCATTATTAGCAATAGAAAATGACTAATACAGTATACAGGTAGAAATCTTCAAATCTTCATTGGCAAGATATGACCTGAGTTTTCCTTTCATAAGTGTTGAGAGTTTAGAAAGAAAGAATAAAGTTCTCAGCAAAGCCATGGAGGAAATAATCAAAACTGCAAGAATTGAAAAAGTAAGAAGAGCAGTTTGACTGGAACTTGTTTTGAAAGATTAAAAAAAGAAAATAAGCACAGTTTATAATAATTGCAATTGATGGCACTTCTATAGCAGCACAATAAATATACTACAAAGTGTTCAAAAAACCTGAAAACACAGGGAAACTAGTATCAACAATGAGACAGATTGCTTTAAATTTAGAGGTATTTTACCTCAATTGGGGCTGAAGACTGCAGAAAATTCTACTGAGCATATTACTGGAAATTGTAGATAAGATGCAGTGGTTTTAAAATAGGTCTGAAAATTGTTAGACGGTACTCCTTTCCAAAGGTGGTGCTTAATTCCTCTCCCCTGCAAGGTAGCTCAGACTTAATAATTCCTTTCTAACTGCAGAATGTAGCAGAGCCGATCCTATGAGACTTGGAAGGACTTAAAAAGGATATAGCTTCAGTGTGCCTGGCCCTCCTGCACAACAATCTGGGATAACCTAGCTTTCAGGATGTGACGACACCCAAGCCACCCTACAGAGAAACCTGGGTAAAGAGAAACTGAGGTCAGCTGACAAAAACCAGCCATCTGACTGAATCTTGGAAGTGGCTTATTCAACCACAGTTAAAACTTTAGGTAACTAAAGAGTGAATCAACATCTTGTTTATAACCTCACAAAACACTCTAAACCAGAACTACCCAGGCAGGCTGCATCTGAATTCCTGGTCCACAGAATACTGCAAAATATAATGGATGTTTATTACCCAAAACTAACAAATTGTGTGGCACTTATGTATGCAGCAGTAAATAATAATAAAAAAAATACTGCTTAAAACAAATGTATCTTGTATTTCCTGACCTGTAGGTCAGGAAGAAGGGAAGGTCAGGATGAGGTCACCATCTTAGCAGTGATTGTCTGGCAACATTGACAAAGGGATTGGATGACCAAGACACAGCCAATGCTGAAAGGTGACTAGCTCTATTTTTGTCTCCCAAAGTAGAGGTGACCTAAAGAAGGACAATGGCAGAGAAGATACAGAAATTAAAAAGAAGATACACACAAATGTCAGGAATTACTCATTCCAAAAGGACATCACGCATTTGAGCTATAATACTTGAGGGATTGGTGCTGCCATCATTTTTAGGTGCTTAAAAAGAGGGATTTAGTTTTAGAAAGTAGAGCTTAAGGAAACAGATGTCTTAAGATTCAAATACAGATACCCAGAGGGTGGAAAAAGGGTTGAGTCTATGTTAGCGAAAAGTGACGCTTGATAGAATAGTTAAGAGATGTTTTGTTCTTATATTTTACTAAAAGTATCAAGAAAATAAATTTTGTATAGTTATGGGAATTTATCAGTATTTAGCCAACAATTTTAATATCTGACAATCTCGGGATCAATTATGATGGAAATCAATTACTGAATCTTTTTCTGATTATTCTTGACCATACTACAAACAATAATTGAAGATAAACTCTATTGATATTATCACAGCTAAGGCCAAAGAAAGTATCTTTCCTCAGTTCATGTCATTAGGAAGACAGGATTATCTTGACAGGTTTTGCTTTCTCTATTTTGTTTTTACTGAGCAGTTAAAATTGGGCTTCTCTTCATTTACTCTCATCATAAGCCTCTTCTGTTTTCATTCTATCCATTCTGGAGGAACCATAATATATTGAAAATAACCCTCTTCCAGGTAAAGAACATAACATTTGCATTTTTGCCTGGGTCTTCTGTGTACTTCCATGTTAGTAAAGGATCCTTATAATCTTTTACAACAAGAAACTTGAGTGTACAAGGAACACATGAATTGCCCATAGCCTGAACTGATAAAACTAAAGCCTTTGATATAACCATTTAGCAGTTCTTTCTAAAAATATTTTTAAATTTCTATTTGGCACATTATAACTATATATTTTGGTGACACAGTATGTTATTTCTACATATGCAATGTGTAATGATGGTATCTGGCTTAATTACCATTTGAAAATATATTCTTCCTTAGACAATTTAAAATATTGTACTAGTTTGTTTGTTTGTTTGTTTTGAACAGGGAATTGAACTCAGGATCTCGCACTTGTCAGGTAGGAACTGTGACGCTGAGCTATATACCCAGCTCTCTACTGGTTTTTAAATATACATTTAACTTAAACATAATCACTCTACTGTGTTATATGGTAACACAGTAGTTATATGGTAACCACTATTCTATTGTTTATTGTTATAAGAGTAACTATTTTATCATCCACATTTAAGTAAGAACATACAATATTTGTGCCTCTGTACCTGAAACTGCACTTAACATAATGTCCTTCCATTCCATGCACATTGTCAAAAATGAGAGTATATCATTCCTTTTTATGGTTGGATAATTATATATATATATATAATATATATATATACACATTTATGTAATAAAATATAATTCAGTATTTGAGAAACTTTGGAATATAAAGCTTTGTGGAAGACATGAAAAGGAGCATAGACCTTTTTCATGAGGTCGAATCAGCATGTGTTTAGGCAGAAAGTTAGGATCATAGTGTGAGCAAAAATAAAGAGGAGAGGAATATATATATATATACATATATATATATGTGTGTGTATATATATATATATATATTCATTTTCACAACTTTTGAAGGCCAGGAACCATAACTTCAGATTACATGATTCACTACCATAAATTGATGATTACAGGTAATCAATTGTTTTCATGTTTATTTGATTAAATAAGATTTTAGGCTTTAAGTTATTTTCAAAATCATCCCACTCCCTTAGAGCCAATTCAGTCTGTTACAGCCTTATTTTGAGTCTTTTTATTTATTGTCCAATTGGGTCATTTTTATTTATTGAATTCAGAATCATGCTTTAAAATTTTTATTCATCCATTGATAAATTTTATTCATCCATTGATAAATATCTAGGTTGATTCTATATCTGAGCTGTTTTGAATAATTGTACAACAAATATAGGAATGTAAGTTTCTCTTCAATGTACTGACTTCCTTTCTTTTGAAAATACACCCAATAGTAGAACTGCTGGGTCATATCGCAGTTCTATTTATAGATTGTTTGAGGACCCTCCATTGTGTTTTCCACAATGATTTGTTTTCCACCATGGTTTGTGGAGTTTTTTGTTTTGCTTTGTTTTAATTTTTATAATACTGTTTTGCCTAGGTTGAAGGTATGTCTTTGTGGTTCTGATTTGTATTTTTCTGATGATTAGTGAGTGATACCAAAGAAAACACTTGTTGGCTAACCGTATGCCTCCTTTTAAACAATATCTATTCAGATCATTTGTCCATTCTTAATAGTATTTTTAATTTTTTACTGTCAAGTTATTTGAGTTCCTTATATATTCTGAATATTAATCTCTTGTCAGATGAAAAGTTTGCAAATAGTTTCACCTATTCTGGAGGTTGACCCTTCACTTCCTTTGTTGTATCTTGCAGCTTTTGAACTGCTACACATTGTACACACAGTTACCAGCCACTTCCCGCTTTATTCCTGCTAACTCTATGGTCTTACCCAACTTTCTGCCTAAACACATGCTGATCTGACCTCATGAAAAAGGTCTATGCTCTTTTCCATGTAATCCACAAAGCTTTACCTTCCAAAATTTCTCCAGGTTTTGGTCCTACCTTAAAGTCTTCCTCTGTCAACAAGTTTTCACTGCATTTTTTCTGACCTTTATATTAAGAATTTATGAACATGGTTTGACAGTGAAAAATTGTGGATTGGCTGATCATTGCTACTCAGATTAACTGATTCAATCATTTTCACACCTTTTGAAGGCCAGCGACCATCACTTTAGTTGTATGATTTACTCCCCATACCTTGATGATTACAGATAATCAATTGTTTTCCTATGTTTATCTGATTGAATAAGACTTTTGGCTTTATTTTTAGACTCATTCCACTCCCTGAGAGCCAATTCAATCTGCTCCAGTCTTACTTTGTGTCTTTTTATTTACTGTCCAACTGGGCTGTTTTTATTTAGTGAATTCAGAATCCTTTTTTAAAAATTCTATTGTTCTTAGTATAGGCTTGCAGCTAATAATGATTCACTTTGGGGAACAGGTACATGTACATAACACATCTTATTTTTTACATGTCTTCCCCTCCTCACCCCTCAACATTCCCTCTACCCTCCTGTCCAACACAGTTTTCCTCCAGTAGCACAAGTCATTTTACATTCCCATGTTTTCTTCATATAATCTCCTACTATATTTAACACTACTTTCTTCATCACCACCTTGGAAATTTCTAATCCAACCTCTTGAACTGAAGACTATTTTGAATTTGCTACTCAGGCAAGCATTCCTCTGCTCAGTTCCCCTTTGTGCAGGGTCTCCAGGGTTGACTAGAAGTCATCACATTGCTTAACTCCAGAGATGGACCTTCACTGCTATCCAATGGAGAGCACAATTTTATACCACTTGCTTCAGAGCTGGGTCCAGGATAGAGTGAAGAATTCAGACACATGCCAATTAGCCCATGACATTACCCTGCTGTAATAACTATTAAAAGAGAAAGATGTGGCTTTATGTGATCCATTAGATTGACTGTTATATACTTTTATTCAGCAGAAAAAAAAAAAAAACTCTTGATGTAGATCGTTTGGGAGTAATGATGGAGCTTCTTTCCCTAACTGTGATGTCCACTCTACCTTTGGGTCATTTTAGTTATGTAAGCCCATAAATCCCTTTAATTGCTTCAGCCTAATTGAGCTGAGTTTGCCATTACTTGTAATTGAAAGTGCCGTGAAAAAAAATTCAGAAAAAATTTAACTTCCTTTGTAAAGCCTGCTCCAATCCTTGCAGGCAGGTCAACTTACTGACCCTTCTTTTCTTGCCCAGAACTTCGCTCATACAGCCCTCACACTGTGAACGGACTGGATCGTAATGGTCTGTTTTATTATTTGTTTCTCCTGTACTCCAAGGGTGAGTAAGGGCACAGACTAGATCCTCTCAGCAGTCTATCCCTGGAGCCATGCACACTACCTAGTCCTCTGAGGAGTCATGAATAAATGAATGAGTGAATTTTAGGCTTCTTTACTTTGTTCTGCATTTTAATCTCTGATAAGAACCAACTGAGCAATAGTTAGAAAAAAATTACACTTTAAGAACAATGTCTGGATCAGTGTAATACAATCTGCAGTGGTTCAGTCTTTTTATCACAGTTATTAGTCTCTGCTCAGAGTAACCTTTATACCAATCCCATTGTGCTCACTTTCCTTTTGAAATTACTTACAGCTTTTGCAGAACGGACTACTTTCACACCTATTCATTCACTTAGCAAATATTCATCCTGGGCCTGCCTCATGTGGATCGCCAGGGTGACAACATAATAGTTAAAAAAAAGGGAAAATGGGAAAAACAAAGGAAAACAAACAAACAAATAGTCCCTTGACCGCGAATTCTAGTAAGGGAAATCAAAGTACAAAGAATTTACAAGTAAAACATAGAGTATACTAGCTGATCAGTTCATATTGAAAAGCAGATAAAGGAGGCATTAGAGGTGATTTGATTGCAAGTTTAAATAGAGTGGTCAGGACAGTCTTATTGAGAGCACTGACAACTGTAGGAGGTAAGGGAAGTGCATGTACATCTTAGGAAGAAAGCACTCAGGGAGAGGAAACTTCAAATATAAGGACCAACAGGAATGTGAAAAAAATGTCCAACATTCATAATCAAAACTGTAACTACATATCACTTTACAATGTCAGGATGACGATTTATGAGGAAAAACACAAGAAGTCCTGGAGAGAATGGAAGACACTGGAAACTTTGTACAATATTGCTCTAATTTAAGAATGCAAAGTGGAATAGGTGCTATGGAAAAGATATTAGAGTTCTCAAAAATTAAAACTAGACCACCATATAATTCACTAATACCACTTCTAGATATTTACTCAAAATAATGGAAATTTGCATCTTGAAGACATATTAGCACTCAGGAGTTTATTGTAACATGATTTACAACAGTAAAATGTGTAAGCTTTCCCACCACTGAGACATAAAACTTGGCATCCATAACTTAAAGAAGGGTGGCTTTAATTTAGTTCATGGTTTCAGGAGATTCAGTACATGGTTAGCAGGATCCAAGTTACAAACTTCACAGCAGAAGGGTGTGGTGGGACAGAACTACTTAGTTCATAGTGGGAAACAAGTAGAGCAGGGGAACAGTGCCAGGAAGAAACAGGTGCAGGACCATGTGTACTCAAAGTCATGCCTCCATGACCTACCCAGACATATCCAGGTATGTGCTCTAATAACATGCTAGGTATTTCTTAGTTCAATGAAGTTCATACATCAGGATTAATGGTCACACCAAGAAGTAGAAAGCAACACAAGTGCCTATCAGAGAATGAATAAAGAAAATGCGATATATACTAACAGTAGAATAATACTCAGTTTTTAGGGAGATGGAAAATATGCAACTTGTGACAACATGGATTATACCAAATAAAATAAACTAGTCATAAAAAGACAAATTCTGCATGACTCCACTTATATGGAATGTCTAGGATAGGCAGGTTCATAGTATCAAAAAGGGAGTGGTAGCTGCCAGTGGCCGAAGGAAGGGAAAACGAGGAGTTAGTAACAGGCGATAAGTCTCAGTAAAATAAGATGAGTTCTAGAGATCTGCTCTACCATATTATAGTCAGTAATGCCACACACTTAAATACTGCACACTTAAAAATTTAAAGGTGGCTGTATTTTAATTGTTCTTACACACACACACACACACACACACACACACACCACAGTTGTTGGATGGAAGCCACTGCAGATGAGGAGGAAAAACCAGGAGACCAAGGAGGCTGCAGTAGAACAAGTGAGGTGGAGACCATGGAAAGGGAAGGAAAGGGAAACAGAGAAACAATGCAGGTTGGTAAACCAGCAAACTCTTCTGCCTTAGGCATTTTAATCACAGTAAAACGAGAAGCCTCTGGAAAGATTTAACATAGAACTCAGTCACCATGACACGACAGAGCAGCCCAGTCCTGTGTATTATTCTGGGGCTAAAAAAGCAGCTGCTTAGCCCCACACAGTGAGGCTTTATTTAATTAGTGTTGGAATTTCATATCAAGTGGCTCTGTTTCCTTCTAATGAAGTACAATGTGCTTAATTCTTATTAAATATTTTAGCTAACTTGTCAGTCAGACACTTTTTAATATAAGGGTGGTGACATATAAGTGGAAATGGAATACGCAAAGCGTTTCAGATTAAGCGTAACCTGGTTGAGGGATTAGGAGGCATCTTGTAAAGATGTGGAGTGTCTAATGTTTCACTTTGTTTTTCCAAAGAGAAGACTGAGTAATAGAGCCACCTTTTTATTTTCTCCTCCTGCAGGATCACTGCCCGTGATTGATAGCTCTTAAATTAGGTTTTACCTCCCCAGTTTTGTCCAGATTAAATACATTTATAGCACAACACAGCAAGCCACTGAGAGACAAAGGTACATGTGACAATTACTTTCTCTATTTTGGTCCTTTTCATAGTTAATCATCATTTAACATTCAAAAGAAAATAGTTTGAAGGCAGGAACAAAAGGAAAATGAATGAAGGGTGCAGAGAATTAAACACATTTAAATCTCCCCAAATTTAACAATTACAAGCCTGTGCACAAGCAAACTTCTAAGTGAACTGACTTCAAATGCAGAAGCAAGGGGAGAATTCCACACAATATGTGAGTTCATTGAGAGTGATGTGTAGTATAGTCCTGTTTCCTATTCTGTCAAGGGAATATATGTGAATTGTAATTAGAGAGAATTTATATGGGGAAAGTAGCACAGAAGTCAGAGTTACATGTTCCCTAAACAACATGCCTAGGTTATCACCTTGAAATGAGTGGGGTCAAAGCCATGCTCAGAATAAAATGCTTTCCCCAGGTGAAACTGTACTACTTTCAGAAAAAAACAAATAGAAACTTTATTTTCTGCAGCAAAGTATGTTTACCTTCAGTGATTTGGTAAGCAGCTAATGGCATCTTCTACTCCTGATAAGTCTGAACTGGAAGTCTAGTGTCCACTGTTATTCTCCCTCACAAGATCAGATGTCTTCTCCCTCTGACTCTATGGAACCAGCAAAGACTAGATACAGGGAAACCTGCTTTGAAAATCCTACCTAAACACAAGGGAACAACTTGCAAAGCACCAGAGAAAGAATAAAAGTCTTTTGGAAACAAGATTCAATAAAAATCACTGCTAAGATACAATACACCTTATTTTTTTGGTCCTCCAACATTCAAGAAAAGGGATAATTCACTATAACATTTTCTTGTCCCACAAATGCCTCAACCTATACAGTTTAACTTTTTTAAACAATGGTTATATTGCCCAACTTCATTACTGAAAGAATATTAACAAGACATCATTTTGGCAAATGAAATCTTAAACATGACTTTTCAACAGGATTTAAAAGGTGACCATCCCTAGAGTTCCATGTTAAAATGTAGTTTTCAAAATCTTACAAGAGTAATGCTTAAAATACTGTACATAGTTAACCTAATTAAAATAATTAGCTTCAAAATGGCAAATTCATAAGCTAAGTAAAGCCTACACTATGTAGCATTTTCTTTGATACTTGATTTGTTTGTTATACATTATAAAAATTCTAGTCATCAAGAAAATTACAAAAATTTATACCATAGCATGATTTCTTTCACCCACCAATTTTTTTTTATCTTACAATAGATAAACACCAACATGTTCTCATTTTTATACTAAACCACATAGTATTGATGCATTTGGTGAGACTACCATTTGTATTGTTAAATTCAGTTTTCTCTTTATATAACTTGGTAAAATTTCATTTCTTCTAGATTCCAAAAGTACCTACAAAACCCATGCAATTTTACCATTTTTAATATACTATGAAATATCAGACAAAGTAAGGCATTCCAGTGTCATGCATAACCAAGTTACTGTCAATCCAAAACTTTTTGTACATCAATAAAAAGATATTTAATAACTTAGGAACAATATTCTTCTCACTACTATATAAAAATAACCACAAGGAATAAGTATTTGTGCAATATTTACTCCATTGTCTCATTTCCAGAAACTGTGACAATTTGTAAAGATTCTTCACTGTTGATAATTTATTGAATCTTGTTTCCAAAAACCGTATGTCTGCCAGGGCCTTAAAAGCCATTATGTAAATTACCAGTAAAGTATAACACAACAAAACCACTTCCATAGTGACTGTACTCCAACCATATGGATATTAGTCACAGAAAAACAGAGGTTTTATGGGACTTTTTAGTTTTTTTTGTCTAGGTAGTTAGTCCACACTTAAATATCAACCATTTTTCCTTTCTTTGCTTCTTCCCTTAAAATTTATATGTATCCAATACACTTAATAGAGAAATGTATTTTTTATTATGCTGTATTTTCTTTTTATTTTTTAATTATTATTTATATTTTCAATTAAAAATATACAAAACAAAGTTACATTGCTGGTCTTGTAAGAGCTATACAATTTTTTTAAATGTATACCTATAACTGCAGCAGTGGACCTATTTCAAGAATTTGGAATTCTGTTCATTTGTTATCTTTAAGACCACCTCAAATTTAAAGGCTACCCTATTGTAAATTTAAAGTGCGTTATAACAATGTGGTAGTAAATAGAATACTATTTTTTTCCTAAAAAAAAGAATAAAAGGCTGAATTTCCATCACATGTGATAAAATTTAGAATTGTGCCTACACATGTATGTGTCTGTCTGTCTGTCTGTCGGATGGGGAGCGTGGGATACTAAACACAAGGGGCATTGAAAAGAGATCATGGAACAGTAAAAGATTAGCAGGCAAAAGAGAAATTACATATGGGTTTATCTTTGAGAATCTCAAATACATTAGAGCCCTGTGTGTGGGAATTAAGGAATCAATTACTAAGAAATGGTAACATGCCCAATTCCTTCCCCTCAGTGGTGGTTTGAAGAAGGAAAGGAGAAGAACTCATGATCTCCCAGAGCCGACACTTCAGGGAGGCCACACTGCCCACCCCATGCTTTCTACTGCAGGGACAGATGCTTTAGAGCAGATCCTCCCCTCACCGGCACAGTCACGAAGCAGTTCCTGATTTTACCCTCTGTGGGGGAAGGGGCATCACCACAGATGTTCCAGTAATTGCTGGGCCACATACATCACTAAGACCACATTTACATGAGATGTGGCCCATAAGCTAGAGCCAGAGCCATTGCACCAAAGCCTTCACTTCTAGGATTGCTTCCTTTTCCCTGAAATCTTTCCTCAGTGGAGGTGGGTATTTAAAGGGTGGTAAGAACCAATACTCTTGTGGAAAAAATTCAGATAATTTTGGAACTCTATTCAGAAACTCAGTGAGTGACAGAACAAAGGAATTACTCTAGGAAGAGATAATAAATCCAAGTTCTTAGCCTGAATTTCTTTATTTGGATAACTGTTGGGTTTGAAACTGTGGAACTGTTAATTACCTGTCTCCATCTTTCTCTCTAGGTTGGAGCTATAGCTCAGAGGCACAAGCGCCTGCCTGGCCAACACAAGGTCATGAGTTCAATCACCAGTACCAAAAATAAACAAACAAAATCAAACAAACAAAAAACCAACAATCTATCTTTCTCTCTACCAATCTGTTTGGTTGTTTGTCTGTCTGTCTACCTGCCTGCCTGCCTGTCTATATATCTGTCATTCTGTGCACACAGACACACACTCACTTACACACACACATGGAGTGGCAGGAGCACAAGACTTCTGAATTATGATTTGTGCTGCTTAGTTACTGACAGAGCATCTTACATCAAGTTCTCATGTACAAACACTCCATGGGTGATACAGTGAATGACAGATGCACTCTGCATACACTGAGGTTTTGTACCAAAGAAAAAGCAGCTCAAACTTAAGAAACTTGAAACTTATACCGAGTGGCTATTCCTTCCCTCTGTTTTTCAGGAGAAAGCAAAAAGGATTTGTGCCCTGCAGTGTAAAAATATTACCTTTCAGAAGAGAAGGTGGAGGGTATCTAGTACAACATTCTGAAATATAAGCAAATATCTCCAGGAGAAAGAAAAGAGTTTATGTCTCCCTAGAGCTCTTTAACTTTATAGTTGCTACCTAATCATCCTTTAACCCAAGTTCCATTATTGTTCATGCAAGAGGCCCCCATCATGCAGAAACATGAAAATATTCAGTGTTATTTTCGCACAACAGCATGGATAATAAGAATGTTTTCTTCAGAGAATGGGTGTGAAGCTGCAATAAGATTATTCAGAAATGGAGATAAGAAGTAAAGAAAAACAAGGACATCTTTGGAAAGGCAACAAACCAGCGTACCCTTCCTCCACCACGACAGTGCAGTAAGCCTGACCGTGTGGCCCTCCACTAGGAGGTTCTCACTTGCACGCTAGGATGCACTGTCCCTGGAAGGTACCTTCTGGCTCATGCATTCTTCTGTTGCATGGTCATTTTGCCATATGAGTTTTCTCAATATCCACTATCAGGAGATAGCCATTGTCTTCTTTATGATCATATTCAACTCTAGAAGCAAGCACTGTATGAGAAATGCATTTGAACTCTAATGATCAAAGGTATTGCTCCCTTTCATCTTGAGAACAGCTTCCTAGGAAGTTTCCAAGAGCATATTCCTGGTTCAGTAATGAAGATGATGACAATGATGATAAGGACAATGATGATAAGGAGGATATTAATAATTTTATTTGAGTTGAGTATATTAAGTCATGTCATTGTATCAATAAATTACTTGATTTTCAAAGTCTCTGTTTCCTCATCTATATAATAGAAATAACAGACACATCTACTATAGCTAATGAACTGATATCTATCTTGAAATAACTAAGTAAAGTAATATAGGTACAGTACTTAGCTTGGTGCCTACCACACACCACACTGAAAACATATTAGCTGTTGTTACTTATAATTACTGATTTTTTAAAGGAAATATAGCATAGAAGGGGAAGCAAGGATAGGAAGGAAAACACTGAGTTTTTTGGTTTGATTCTATTTGGCGTTGCTCCCTGCAAAGTCATTGTTGTAACCAACCTCAGGAGAGAAGCGACACACAAAAGAGATCCAGGAGAAAAATTATGATACTAAATCCTCCCAGTGAATCTCAGCACACACAGAAACTGAACGAGCCACAGTTGTTAAATTTGGGCAGACATGGATGGGTATTTATAAAGGAGCTAGGACTTTAATTTTTTCTTCTACATTTGCACAGGGGTCACTCTAGAATCAAAGAGCAAGGAGGGAAATGTTAGTTGTGTCTTTGACATACGGCAAGAGCTAAGTCAGACTTCTGAGAAAAAGCTCAGGCTCACTCTTCTCTGTTTGTCAAAGCTGTCCTAGGCGCCCTCATGAAATAGCCAGGCACTGTGTACTTAACTGCTCAGGTTGGTGAAGTGCCTCAAATTCCTCTTAAATAAATGTAATAAAATAAATATTGCCATAATTAAGGAACACATTGCACTTTGTATCTCTAGCTTCAGTTCTTTTCCCAATTCGCTGCAAAATTAGAGCAAGAGAGACTTCAAAAGAAAAAAAGTGTTTATGTTTTGTTCTTAGTTATTTCAAGAAAGAAGACTGTGTGTTCACTTACCTGAGAAATAAAGTTAAAATTTTCATTTTCCTAGACTTACAGAATTCACGTTCCCAGGACTCATTTTTCTGCTTACATAACATTGTTCCAAGCACAAAGAAACTGCCTTGTAAACATCTGTTGAATGACGAAGTAAATGAGTGACAGTGATGATTGAGGGAGGAAAACAATTTAGTGATTACTCTGCGGCACACTTGTTTAACTGTCATCCACAAAACCACTCTGCACGCCCGTCTTTGTGCTTCATGTCCGTGTCAGACAGTTCAACTTAATTGATACTTTAAAATTTTCACTGAATTATTTTGTATCAGAGATGAAATATTTTCCCTAAAATGTGTAAGAGTGGAAATCATGCCAGTAGCATTTCCTCTTTGTTTGAATACACAGCATCCTCTATTTGAGTTATATGGTTTATCATGTGTTTTTTAAGATAATGGTTCCTTGCTTTGCCATGAATAGATACAGGAAAGGTAAAAAGGTGGATACAGACACACTTATGCTTTGTACAAGTGAAGGTGCAGGTCTCTATAATGGATTATTTATTCTAATACATATTTATTAAAAACAATGAAAGAAACATTTTTTCAAGTCCCATATCATCACATTTCTACTGAATATTGACCTGAAGTTGCTGAAAGCTAAGCGATCTGCACACTCGAGCATTTAAAAAGAGAACTTTTGAAAGGTTCTTTTTTTTTCCATTGTTGTATACTTTTTCATTATCAAACCTCAGACCACTATCTTCCAATTAAGACAAATATGACATCATGTGCTGGGAGGTATAAAAGCTGAGTAGATAAATCCTATTCTCAAATATGAACAGGCTGTTTTAGTTTTATTTTCCAATCACTCTTCTCTCCCTTTCACAACAACAGTCTTTTTGAAAGATGCCAAGGAGATGAAATTTGTTCAGTACTGAAATGAGACAGATGTAAAATAAAAAGAGGGAGAAGAAATATTTGAGAAGAGAAGGCATGAAGTCTCTGGAGAAAGGAAAGAAATAGAATGATCTACAGAAATCTATTTTTGCTTGACCTTTGAAGGACTCTGGTCATATTTAGTCATTCCTCTATCTTGCCCTTTTAAAAATTATTAATGAAATAAAATGAATAATTTAAAATGCTACTTTCGCTAACATAAATTTAAACTCAGTATTTTGGTGGTTAAAGAAATAGCTAATTTTTCTTAAGCAATCAATCTCAATTAAATACTTTACACTAAATATTGTGACTTCTCAGGGACAACCAACATGATTTTAGACTTCCAGATTCGAGGGATCTTCACACTTCAGTCTGAGGAGCTGGGACTGCAGGTGTGAGTTGCTAGGCTTGGCTTCACACGTTTCTTTGGAAAATAGCAAAAAACAAGTTTTCAGCTTCAAACATATTTTCCTTCACTATTGCACTGCATGCTAACTAACGTGATAAAAACAATGTTAAACTGTGTTATGCATGTGTACCAATTCCCCACATTGCATGTAATAATCATCCACTGCAAGCCTGTACTAAAATAGTCAAAGAATTCCCCCATTAAAAGCAATGTGTGGGACTATCATTCAAAAATAAAGTCACAAAGTACCAAACAATATCACAATGTGGACTGACCCCAAAAGCATAATGCCAAATAAGCAGGCACAAAAGATTATCTCATACTATTTGATTTATATAATGACTTCGGAAAAAGGGAAGTCATAGATAGGAAGTAGCTTTGAAGACCACTGGTTAAGGCAGCCAGAAGGAATAGTGAACATAAATGGGTCCCAGAGGTCTTTGAAGTGTCATAGAAATTAATAAAATTTGATCTTTATAATGTTTGAACCACTCTCTAAATTAAACAAAAATCACTGGATTTTACACTTCAGAATATACATGAAAATACTGCATGTAGATTTCACCTTAATAAAGCTTTTTTAAAAAGTCTATGCATTTACCATTGGGTGAAGAAGTCAAATATTAGCCTACATCGAATGGAGAAAAAGGTATAACAGGATTTTGAAATTCTGAAAGAATTCATTTTTATGGAATTGTTCTTTTAGAACAGAGTCTTTTGCCTATTCGTCTCTAGGAGTATTTAAGCATATGCTTCTCTTGAGTAAAGAGAAGACATTGATAATCAATGTGGCTGAAAGGAAGTATTTGTCAAGGAACAGAGAGAGGAGGCATAGAAGTCAACCCAAATAAACCTTTGCCTAATTGGTATTTTTCCATAAGAAGCATTCATATGGCTTATGCTTACTAGGGCCAGCATTAAAATCAGCCTTGAACTTGGTGGTTGGAAGAAGCTATAATGGAATACACAATGTTTAACACTTGGTATTTCAGAATTCTCTTGGAACAATTGGCAATATCTAGTTATCATTTATGTAATATTCTTTCTGACGAACTGGTCAAGAGGAATGGTGACTCTTTATGGAAGAAATTAAGATAAATATTTTCTAGTATAAATGTAAACTCACCTAAGCCTCTAAAATAAAGTAGAATGGAATCACTTCTAAATTACCATTTTATTCCTTTTTGAAAAAATACATTGTTTTTTAGAGTGACTTGATGTTCAAAGTGCAATGGAGTAGAAAATACAGAGTTTCCATGTTCTTCCACCCCTAAACATGCACAATTAACTCCCCAATCCACATCCTACACCACAGCTGTAAACTTGCTACAACTTACACTAAAAACATCACTATCACCCAAACTCAGTATCTTACCTTACAGCTCAGTCTTGGTGCTGTACACTCTATAACTTTTGACACATGTGTAATGACAATAGCTACTATTGTAATATCATACATAACAGTTTCCCTTTGTGCTCCACCTGTGCATTCCTCCAGAGTCAATCCTTCCTGGCAATTACTGATGGTTTTTACTTTCTTCATTATTTCTTTTTTTTCCCCAGGAGCTCATATAGTTGGAATCACACAGTACCCAGCCTTTTCGGATTTCCTTGTTTAGCTAGCAAGATGTACCTATAGTTCCTCCACTTCTTTTCAGGGCTTGACAGCTCATTTATTTTTTATTGCTGAATAATATTCCATTGTCTGGACTTATCACAGTTTATCCAGTCAATACTGAAGGTCATGGCAGTTGTTTCTCTCAGTTGACAATTATGAACAAAACAGCTATAAACATCCACACATAGATTTTTGTACAGCCATCAGTTTTCATCTTGTTAAATACCAAGGGGGGTGAGTGCTGGATTGTATGAACAAATTACTTTTATAAGTAACTGTTAAACTGTCTTTTAAAGTGGCTGTAACATTTCACATCCCTGCCAGCAGTGCATGAGGGCTCTTTTTGATTCACATCCTCAATGGCATTTGGGGTTGTTGTTGTTGTTGCCCTGGATTTAGCCACGCTAATATGACTTTTAGTAGAATCTCACTCCTGTTTTAATATGCAATACTGTAATGCCTTCTTTATTCTGATAAATTATAATTCTGGAAGCTTATTGGCTTAACCTTCAAACTGTAAATGAAATTACTGTGCTGAAAACTTGCATCGCTATTTGATGATACTTCCTTTAAAAAATGAATATTCTTAACATCGTTTCTAATATGACTACCTCCAAAGTAATTTAAATAAGTTTTTTCAATCCTCATCTTCCTTATTGTTCAACCTGGTATGTACTAAGTACTTATCCTTTACCAGTCACTGTGAAAATTAAGCAAACAAACAAACCAACAACAACAAAAAAAAACCCTTTTCAACAAATTCTATGGACAAACATCATGATTCTTGACACTGTAGAATCACTACAAACCTAAGAGAGTAATTCACACATTATATGTTTTTAAATAAGCACTAGCAGAATTAATATACTTCCTTCTCCTGTGTAATCTGGATGAATCTGTATGCCACTTAGTACAATTTTCTCCCTATTGACATAGTTCCTCCTAGCAAACTAAAACATAAAAATGATTTAATACAACAGTAGTCTATTCGTGTTCCCTGTTTTATACTTACTAGCATGTATTTTAATGATTTGCTCAAAAATTTCAAAATAGTAAAGGCTGTTAAGAATAACTTTTTCTTAAAAAGGAAGGTAAACAGAAGCTCTTGATAGTGGGACAGGTTATCAGCAATATTTTATCAGTGAAGTAAAAGAGACCTGCTAAATGCGAGGAATATTGTGCAATTATCTCCAAGGCACTATGGCTCTGACCGATTATCAACACAGAGCAGTGATGCTGAAGAGAGGAAAGAAGTCTCCCTCAGATCAACAAACTACTGATTAATTCTATGAGCAATGTTTCAAAAGTAGTTTTGTTAATATCCCCCAAATAGATGTTAGCACCTCTTAGACATCAATTATGAAGTTCTTTCTGCATGTGAGGTATTCTTTTTCTGTCTTTAATCCTTACAATAGCTATAAAAGTCAAAAAAGCTAATACTAATATGTAAAAATTCTCAGGGTCAGAGAGGTTTAGTAACTTACCTGAGGTCATATTGGTAATTAAATGACTGACCTGGGATTTAAATGTTAGGCTGAGTAAATACAGCACTTGCTACACTGCTGTACCACTTCTAAATCAGACCATGAAATGCAAGTGTTGTGCCAAAGATAAAAACATTCAGTGTCCAAATAAATCCAAAGATCTTCAAAAAAGGCAGCGATATAAGATATTTCTTACAGAAGAAATTCAAATAGAGCATCTAAGCAACGTAAAAAATGAAATGGAATGTGCTTCTAGTGTTCATTTCTTACAGGAACCACCTCAGATAATAAGAAAATATAGGGTATGAGGAAGATTGTTGTCAACTCGCCACAAGCATTTCTTCAATAAAATATGTTGAATTAGAGAGGAATGGAGCAGAAGTGCCAGGATAACAAATAAATTCAAAGAAAGGAAGGGTAAGGAATACAGAACTATGTGTAAGAAGACGCAGGGAATATCAAAGGAGACCATGAAAAATTGAGGACAAATTTTAGATTCTGAAGAACCAAAGGAGATTCTAAATAAATGAAAGAGGGTTCTTGTTCAGAACATTCCAATTGCTAAAAAGTGAAGAGACAAATATAAACACAGAAACGCAGGGGTAAAATAACATTTATAACCTCCATAGGACCAACCACAGTTCTTTGACTTGTTCTCACTTCAAGTTGTCTAAGACTGCCTGTTATAGGAGCAAATGGCACATTCTGTATCATGTAATATGAAGCAAGTAACGTGCAGAGACATGTATAATCTCAGAACTGGTCCCCTAAACCAAAGTTGGGGGACATTACGAACTGTAGGTAGCTCAGATAATATACACTTAGGAGTGCAGTGTTACCAAAAAGGTGCATAAAATACATTAACATTAAAATGATGCAGAATGAAAATACTTAAGAAAATCTAGGGATATATTTCAAATAGGTGTTGAATTTGAAGATAAATTAAAACTGTATGAATGTAGTCATTCAAAAAATAAAAATATGGTAATAACATTTTAAATGCCTAATAGTGCACCCAAAATTACAATGGTTAGTCATTTAAAAATGTTATTAGTAAGCAACATGTCAGGTACTAGATACACAAATGAATAAATGCCCTCTATCTACCATATTGTTCTTATACTATCACTAGCAACCATGTTCACAATGCAGTTAATGTGCTACAGCAGAAACCTCACATACAGTCTTACTGGAGCTCAGACGTCTGGAGACAGGAAGAGTGCCCTAAATCCTTACTGGAAAAAGATCATAACAAGAAGCCATTATACCAAGTGTGAGAGTATGTAACTAACAAAAGTCAGGAAAGGTATTGATTAGGAACAATGTCACCCAGTGAATAATCACACTCATTTTTCCCAAGGGCCAGTAAGTTACCAATAAAACATAGTTCAAAGTACTTCTCATTCTTTGACCATAAGAAAGTACTCCAATTTAGCAAAGCACAATAGGACCTATAAAGCACTTAAAAATCAGAATTGATTCTGTTTATAATGATTTGGGGGAAGACAAGGCCTCAAATGTGCAAGAGAAATTAAGATGTTCAATTGTCCTAGTTAGTGCATCTATTCCTAGAACAAAACAAAGCAGAGATATAATCTTACACAAACTTCATTGTCATTGTTTGAATTAGAAAGGAAAAAGATGAGTACCAATGGTAAAGCAAACAATTTTTCTACATTGTGCTTATAAACGGTGTTCAATAGACATAAAGTAAAAAGCTGGATGTGAAGTTTTTGGAGGAAAAATTCATGAAGGAAAATCAATAATTTCCCCACCTATTTGCATCCATGTTTTTGATTAACAATAAACAAATAAAATCCTAATCCTAGAGCAAAGCATCTGAAGATTGCACATTACAAATGGAAAGATACAAAGATCAGGTCAGACAGCTGAACCACACACATAATCTACTGTTTTTTAACTAGAGTGATCATCATCTTTTTTCAATAATTAGTGTTTATCATCAGCAGAAATTTCAGGTCTAAAGTCTCAAAAAGGCCCTTTTGAGCATTCCTGTTACCCCAATGTTAACCTTGTACAGTACATTTAAACCATTCTTTCCACTATGAAAAATGTAAATCCATATTATTGTCTAGCAGTGAGAAGACTATAATTCCCTGTAC
>RJWM01032745.1:0-21215 GCA_004363535.1 Dasyprocta punctata | reverse complement strand
TGAGGTCAGGGGTCTCTGAGGTGGCTGTAAGGTCTGGAGTCTCTGAGGTGGCTGTGAGGTCTGGAGTCTCTGAGGTGGCCCACCCTGGCCCCATCCCTTGCACCTGTCCCTAGATGCCTTCGCGTGCATTTGGGGGTTAAATTCCTTCCCAGTTTCTTGTTGCTGCCATTTAATTTTACAAACACTTAACCATCTGAATTACTTAGAACTTAATTTTAGGTCCCAGGTTCTGCCTTTCAATATTGTAAGATTCTGGACTGCCTTATTCAATACCAGAAAGAAAAGACTTTACAAGAAAAAAGGAACAATTCTCTCACATATAGTCAATGACGAAACTGTGCCATAACCCTATTACAGCTGCAGTTGCACTAAACTTTTTTTTTTTGCAGTGAAATATTCATATTTATATTACTGTGCAACCCTCATAGTGTCCATCTCCAGGACTTTTGCGTCTCCCCCAGATGAAACTGTGCTCCTTAACCTGTCAGCTCCCCCATTTTTCCTTCACTAGGCTCTTACTGACAGCAAGAAGGGTTCTGTGTTTCCACAGAAAAGTGAGCTTGTTTCAGTGAATTTCCGGGTCAGTTTCTCCTGGAACAAGGCAGAGAAAGAGGGCTACTGCTTAGCTCTGTGTATCAGATCTTTGGTGCCTGCCGCTGCGATGACATTTAAAGCTGCTGAGATTTGCTTTTGTGAAACTCGGAAACGTGGGCTCTGAGCTAGGCCCCTGCTCAGTTGAGCCTGTCATTGTTTTTGAAACTCTGACTCAGCAGCACTCAACCGACTACGCTGGGGGCAGCCGTCTGTGACAAGCCACGCACTCAGAGTAGGCTCTGCCTGCCTCTTGGTGGCCGTGAGTACCCTGGGGGTTTCCCAGTGCTGGAGGACGCCCTGCAGATGCAAAGAGGCCTGCATACAACAGCAGGTGGCCATCAGGAGGGGTGCTGCCGTGTGCAGACGCCATGCTCTGACCCTGGACCGAAGGTTAGAGTGAGCATGATGAACAGATTGTGAACCAGGAGGAGGGAAAGTTAAGCTAGGTGCCATGACTGAACCAACGAGAGCCCAAAGGCCCGTGCTTTGTGCTTGGCTGGAATGTGTTCCATAGGGCCAGCTGGCCACTTGGCCTGGGAAGGTTGGTTGGCCAACATGAGATCCAGAGTCCTCAGAATCATTTGCATTTCTGGGCCTCTAGATTCTGGCAAGCCAGGAAATAAATGCCAGACGCTGGTCTGCTTGTGGCTCACGACAGTGTGATGTTGTGTGGTCTCTGCAGAGGGAACCTGATTTGTAGCTGGGAGGAGCTGATGCACTCAGCTGCAGTGGCAGAGACCATGAGCGCTCTTGGCTGACCTTCTAGAAGTTTCTCTGGGCTGACAGCCTTGGGGATAGTGAGCTTCATATGGCTTTGCAGCAGGACTGCTGAGTGGCTGCAGAGTCGTTACTGGGAAATACTCATCTTCATGCTTCCATTTCCCAGCCAGCATATTTGTCCTGAAAAACACCAAGTGGATTCAGGTCAATTTTGTCTTCAGGATTTCATGACACACCCTTTCCTTCCAGTGCAGCTCCCTCCGCAGAGCCATGGAAACACCTAGGATTCTCAGGTCAAGGCCAGGACCCACCAACCCCTCACCCAGGCAGGAAAAACACAAAGCAGTCCTCAGCTCCAGAATTATGGGTTCCACTGCTTATTCCACAAAAACTCATTCTTCATTGTTCTTCAGACAATGGAATTTTAATATAAGCGTGATGATGGAGTTAAATTAAATCTAAAGAATTAGGATAAAATGCTTATTACTTTATGGCAAATAACTTATTACAGCATGTTTGAATATGGTATTGGATTTATATTTTAGTTGCTACTCAGAGACTCATAAAAGATCTTCTCAATTATCAATGACTGCATTTGTTGGTAACATAAAATTTGTTTGACTTCTGCTTCTTTCCACTGTGAACAAAAGTAGGCTGAAATTATTGTCTGCATTATAGTCTATAGAGGGAAGGGAGCCACAGAGCAGTAATCACTGGGAAATAGTGGGTCTTTACTAGGCACACCTAAATAGCACAGTTTAACACTAAGAAGTAGACTCCAGGCCTCCTGAGAGCAGTTTAGGCCCTGACCTATGCACACAAGGGTGACCATCACCATCTGTCATTATCAGCCTGCTGACATGTATAGTCATAATAAAAACCAGGCACCTCTCGACAGAAAAGAGGGTTTCAGTGGAAGTTTTAGAACAGGTACAGAACTGTAACGACTGGCAACTCTGCTGTTCGGTTCTAAACAAATATGAAGTAATAATGTTTAATAATTCAGCAGGGAACTAAACTAATAATTCCTAATGAGCTGAGGTGGATGCCGCCTGCGCCACTCCACGCTCAGCATCAGCACCTCGGCAGTCTTTCCGAGACCCAGTGTGATCTGACTGTTCCTAGGGTCAAGCATTTGAGGCCCTCTGTGAAGTGAGATAGAAATAAGTACTACTCCCTTTAAGCTTAACCAAATGTCAGAGTAAGAACAAGGACCTTCTAGCTCTTCTTACACAAACAGAAGTCAAGTGTGAGTTCACCAAGGATTGTGAAGCACATGGGTTTTGCCCATGTCTGGTAACAAATGGTGGCAAGAAAGCAGCCTTGCCCTGTGTGAAGCTGTTCCCAGGCCCCGGACCAGGGTCCCAGCCCTTTTTGTCTTCCTTATTCATGGAACTGGGTGAGCTTGTTACTGGGCTTGCTCTATATCCACTCTTACATAAATATTCTGCATTCTGTATTTTTCAGAGTCAAAGAAGAAAAGAATCCTTGCAGGTGTGGAGCATCTTCCTGCATGAGAATAATGCTAGTTTCTATCTATAAATTCCCAACCTCAGAAACCCTGGTCTGTTTCTTCACAGAAAATTTTTTAAAAAATTTTTGATAGATCTGGGACAGCATTTTTACACTTAATTCCATAAAATGAAAACAGTTATTTTCTGGTTTTCCTCACTTGATTCACTGGTAATAAATTGCCCCCTCACTCTTCTCAGCAGATGTGTATACAGGATCATTTGCACACACACCACCATCCTTGTCTTCAGTTTGCATTTTTCTTTCTTGTTCCCTAAGAGCTTCAGATTTTATGGATGTCATGGGCCAAAGGAAAATTACAGTTCTAAACTTGAGAGAGACCTAAAAACCTTTTGCTGGCCACTAGAATTTGTGTTCTAGCTTGTTTTTTTAATTTGTTTTCATTTGATACTGGGTGTTGAATCCACAGAGCACTGAGCTAATTCCCTAATCCTTTTTTTAGATTTTATTTTGTTTTATTTTATTTTATTTTATTTTATTTTATTTTGGGACAGGTTCTCCCTGCATTGCCCAAATTGGCCTTAGATTTGTGATCTTCCTGCCTCAGCTTTCTGAGTAACTGGGATTTTAGGTATGGGGTTCCCACTAGCCTTGCCTGTTTCTCTTGACTGGTAAATGATCTGAGACATGTTACCTGTCCCCTGCCTAAGTGTTGCGTTTCTCTAGGGATAGAACAGTTTCACTTTAAAAGCTGTGCATAGTTGAGCTGAAAAGAGCAATATCTCAAAAGTAACGTGTGTTGCTTGCTTACCACGTATGAAGAGCGCATGCCGATCACCCTGCTGACTCCTCAGCCATCCCAGCTGCTGTCGGTAATTATCCCCATTTTGTAGATGAGGAAACTAGAGCATCTCTGAGGTCCAAGAGCCAGGAGACAGCAGTGCAGGGCTCCGGTCCGCTCTCGGCCCCACCTCGAGGACCACTGCCCCCACCCCAGGGGGGCAGTGCTCACCCGCCTTCTCCCCTTCCTTGTCTTGCAGGAGACACGATCTTCATCATCCTGCGGAAGCAGAAGCTGATCTTCCTGCACTGGTACCACCACATCACTGTGCTCCTGTACTCCTGGTACTCCTACAAGGACATGGTGGCTGGGGGCGGCTGGTTCATGACCATGAACTACGGCGTGCACGCGGTCATGTACTCCTACTACGCGCTGCGGGCCGCGGGCTTCCGCGTGTCCCGAAAGTGCGCCATGTTCATCACCCTCTCCCAGATCACACAGATGCTGATGGGCTGTGTCATCAACTACCTGGTCTTCTTCTGGATGCAGCAGGACCAGTGTCACTCCCACTTCCAGAACATCTTCTGGTCCTCGCTCATGTACCTCAGCTACCTTGTGCTCTTCTGCCATTTCTTCTTTGAGGCCTACATCGGCAAAATGAGGAAGACCGCCAAGGCCGAATAGTGTCGGAACTGAGGAGGAAGCCACAGCTCAGGGTCACCAAGAAAACTAAGACAAAAGAAAATGGCACAAGGAATCCCACATGGTGCAGCTACAACACCACACCACACCACACCACACGACGACACACGAGCAGACACAAACCCCAGGCAGCTTAGGGATAATTAGGTTGACTTAACCCAGTAAGTTTATGATCCTTCATGGGTGAGGACTGGCTGAGTACACCTCCATCTCAAAGCTCCGCTGCTGGAAGACCCCCCGCCCCGTTCCTTTCCTGCTCACTCAAGGGCAGATGGCGACACAGTGATCCCGCGGCCGAGAGACGCAGAGAGAGCAGGCAGAGGCCTCTAGCGCTCGATGGGAAAAAGACGGACTGAAGTGTTGCGTTTCTCTAAGGATGGAACAGTTTCGCTATAAAAGCTGTGGGAGCACACACAGACACACACACACAATCCTTTCTAATCCTTTCAACACAAAACTGGAGCCAGTAGAAAAGACAGCAACGCGAGAGACACAGGGTCTGTATCTAGAACAATAATGCTTTTGCAGAAATTCACGCCTTTTGCAGAAAGGTTAGCTATTGTAGCTCCACGAGAGATGTCTTAATCATTTTTTTATTTCCACTAGAAAACAGACAGATGTTTTCCCCGTTCACTGTGCAGCCTCAGGCTGGAGAGCTTGCCAAAACCACAGGGGTTCAGTGCTTTTCCGGGGTGCCCAGACCCTTGCCAGAGCATTCCTGCAGTTTCCACTCTGAAGACAGGCGGGAAGCGTTCGCCCCCTCCGGACTCGAATGCAAGAGCAAGTGCGGAAAGGGAAAGGTGAGAGCAGTCCCGGATGGCTGGACCGTGGAGCCGGCCAGCACTGTCCGCAGTGAGTCAGCCCGCGAGCGCAGAGGTGGAGGACGTGCAGCGGACGGGCGGTATTTTATGCCCCTTCCTCCGCGACGTCACACATGCTCCCGCCTCCGGATGAAGCCCCGTGGATGGTCCATGTTTTCTATATTTTTAAGAGTTGCAAAAAAGCAGCATGTGGAGCCCTGCCAGAGTCAGGAAGGACACTGTTCCCCCAACATCTGCATCAGCTCCCCAGCAATGCAGCGGCGTGCGAAGCGCCCTCTGCCGGCTGACGGGGAGACTGCAACCAACGCGTGTCACAGTTGACCACAGATGAATCCTTCAAATTTTAAATGCTATCAGACACCCATCATATCTTTGGCCAAATACGAAGACATCTTTCCTGCTTCAAGTGAGCGTCAAGAAAAATTTTTAAAAGGGACTTTTGCTCTAGAACTCAGAAAATCAATTTATTAAGAGCCATATTCTTTTAAAAGAATGCTAGATTATATTATCTATAATATTTCAGGCCTCTACAAGCCAAATAAATGTGTCAATGTTACTAGTATTTCAAAGAAGCAATTATGTAAAGTTGTTCAATGTGATATAATAGTATTCTAATTGGTTAAGTAGCTTAATGATTAGGCAAACTAGGTGAAAAGATTAGGGGCTACTACACTGCATAGACTACACACAAGTAACCACACACACACACACACAAAGGTGGGGTTCAGTGAGCCCTAAAGCCCAAATGAATAGGAACACATTTTCTGGCTAGCAGAAACTGTTTATCTTTCTTGCTTTATTTTGAGAGTATACAGTAAAAGGGATTTTTCAAATTATTTTTATATTATTTTAGCTTTAATTGTGTTGTCATTCATGAAACAGAGTAGCTCTGCTTTTCTGTCAGAGATGGCAAGAGCTTTTCCAGCATCTTGTTTATGTGTGGAATCTAAAAAGAATAAAGTTTTATTCCATTCTGTGTGAATGGCTCGAACTGTGCACAAGGAATCCACGCAAAGCCAGCGGAGACCTCAGAGGGCCGGGCCGGGGCCATGCGGGGAGGAAGCAGTTTGTCCAGGTGACAGGGCTGTGTGCCTCTGCAGGGCCCTGATGTGGGCTCCCATCGGGGATGCTGCTGGTCCAGAGATGCAGTCTCACTGGGGCAAAGATTGGTCCTGCTACGACTGAAGGATTCTTAGATCACGACGTTTCTTTGAGCCTCATAGCTATCTGACACTGTGCAGTAAGCCTTTTTCTTGCCCTTTATTGCAGGAAATGAACAGAATAATTAGAATGAAAAGGCCACATATCATTTGGCTTAGTTGGTAGAGGGATCAGTTAGAGGCTCCGGGTAGGAACCTGGTTGATTTAATTATTTAATGTGGTGATTTGTCACAGAACATAGGTTAAAACAAGGAGATCAGCATAAACCTTAAAAGGACTCCAAAATGATGCAAAGCACTTTCACCTTAGAGCTTCATGCTTGTGTTCATTTGTAAAGTAATTTAGAATTTTTGTTTACAGGTTGAATGTCTAGTAATTTTTACCTAACTAACTACATCTAAAGGCATTTCTAATGTTTATCATGGGAAGAAAAAAGTCACACCTTTAAAGAAAAAGACAAAACAAGACTAGTATTGGAGGTTCTGTGCACTGTGTTTAACATCTCGGCTTCGCTGCTTTAGTTTTATGAAGATCTGAGGCTGGATCCCTGGCCCATGACCAATCTGAAACCTGCCAGAGAACCAACTGCCACATAGAGAATCCTGCTGTCCGTTAACATTCCAGAAAAACTTGGGCAGGCAAGTTTGTATAGCTGCCCCACTATGCTGCAATAGATTATCTTTCTATTAAAGATTTTCCACTGCATTCCAGTTCCAGTGTGGTGAAAGCAATCATTCCTGGATCGAATACAAAATCCTAGATTTCCTACATACATATATATATGTAACCTTTCATGCACTCTGTCTGAGCTTAAACTCAAATGCATGAGTTTGCAAAGAAATTCTAGTGAGACATGCCCTGTTCGTACAGCAGGGGACTTTAGCTGGGCCAGCTAGTGTTGCTTATGAGAACAGAACAACTACTATTATTATTTATTTATTGTATTTATATCCAATGCTAGGCCAAAGTACCAAATTGAAATTGTAGATTAAGGTTACTATTCCAAGTAATTTATTCCCATTTTTTTCTAATCATATGCACTACAAAAGTGCAAGGTTTGGGGAGAAAACATGCTTGTGTGTTGTGTGAGGAGAAAAATGCTCTCTGTACTTACCTAGAGAGGCCTGTTTGTCCGGTGACTGATATCTTGGCTCAGTTGGAAAACTTGAACATAAAAGCATTAGGAACCTAGAAGAACTCTTGCAGGAAGGAGACTCAGAGATTTCCTTTTCAGTCGGTCGTAATATCCTGTGATAACACAGAGTCTATCCCGTCAGAGTAACAAAGCTTCCAGAGTCGATTACACTGGAGTGAAAGGTTCCAAAAGTCTGGGTGTGTTCCCAGACTTCTCAGTTACCTGGGGGAGGCAACCACTCGGGTTCTGTTCTTTTTCTCTGAGAACAAGCTCTACTCTGAGACCATGTGTGTGTCCCAGTGAATCAGCCGCAGCACTGAGGGCTTTTTTCTCAGTTTGGACAGTGATTCTTTAACAGCGTCACTGGGCTGACCAAACGCTGGCTCCAGGGAGCTGCTAGGAGCATGAGAAAAGCAGAGGGACGCGGCCTCCCGAGCTGTGGCCTTTGAGTCGTGTGACCGCGGTCCCTGCTGGTCTCGCTCAGACACCCCCGGAACAGGTTCCATCCTGAAGGGTGACACCGTGAGCAGACCGTGATGCAGTCAAGGGGATCTTTCTCCAATCTTCCTGTCTTTGGTAATAAATATTTTGCCATTCACTTGGGATGCTGTAGAGCCTATTCTGTTCTGTCCTTGTCTCCTCAGCTCTCGAGATGTCTTCTGTCCCTTTTATATTTACAATGAACCCCCTGGTTCTTTGTGCCTCAGACCCATTGCCAGCAGGGAGGAATTTGCTAAGGCTCACCAGAGCGTTTCACCTGTGTGCACGCGCGAGGCGCCGGCTGATGAAGCCCCTGCTTTCTGCTGGCGGCCGGGAGGCAGTGCTAGGCCTCAGCTTCCGCGTGCTGGCACCCGATGATGCACAGCAGGTCAATGTTGTCCCAGCACCCTGGGTGCCCATGGCGACAGCTGCGGTTACCGAGATCTGCGAGGCCTACGGCGGGATCTGCAGCTGAAGAGCCCAGCGCAGAACTCCTGTGCCCAGCAGCAAGATGGTTCCTAAGCCATCTCAGGAGAGTCGTCAGGTCGCTGTCGCCCCCTCACATGCCCGGAGCAGTCAGGGCCCGGGAAGAGGGAGGGACATCGCCTGGCCTCCCTGTGTTGTTCTGGCAGTGCAGAGGGCCAGGGACCGCACATCCGTGAGCGGGCTTGGCGGGGGGCGCAGCAGCCGCACCTTGGTTTTCAGTCTGGCAGGGGAGTCCTGGTCAGAGCCTCATCAGAGCTCCATGCCATGACTGCACTGTCCTGAGCTCTTCCCGAGGGTCAGTTAATGACGCCAGGTCTGTGGATCAGGGCCAAGTGACACCTGCCACTCATTTAGGACACAACTGCGAGGTCCGACTCCTGTTGGTATTTCAGTGCTGTTTTCCTGATGCTTGGTGGCCCTGGGGACTTCTCCTCCCAATGGACAAAAATCAAGATGGCTACACAAGTGGCCTCACAGCGCTTCTCGGCCTGTGGTCGCGATCCTGTCAGACCTGCCTGCCGCACTGGGGCATTTGGGCTGCTCCCAGCCACGTTGAGAACCACAGGACCCTGAGCTGAGGGCCTGGTCTGTTCAAGGGAGACCCGCCTGTCGCAGCCTCAGAGCAAACCCCAGCCATGTTGGAATTGTTATTTTCAAGTGCTTATTTCACAACATTAAAAGAAATATTTTTTTGGTGTATTAAGATTAAAAAAATAAAATAACTTGATTTGAAACCCCGCTGTGTTTCTGGTTGCTATTATCGCCTGTTCTGGGTGGTTGGTTGGATGGGGAACCCGACACGGTGGGCTCCTCGGGGTGCTCAGAAGCCCTGCAAGCTTCCAGGGCTCGCTATCCGTGTGCTGGGGGGGGGGGCTGGTAGGGTCAGCAATGATGTCCCCAACCCCTCCACCACTGCCCCGAAGGTGTGCAAGCCCTTGCTGGGTGTCAAATTTTACAGATGACTCACATTCCCCCTTACCCTCACCAGAGCGGGCTCGAGGGGGCCGATGAGCTAAACTGGCCCTCAGTTTCACAGGTGGGAGAATTGTGCTCGCTAGATCCAGAGTAGCTGAGGGAAAAGAAAAGAGATCAGAACAAACGCAAAATCCTTAACTTCAACCCTACTCGGCCTTTCAACCTTTGAAAAAGCAATAGAAATAAATGAACACGGACTCCAAAACAGCGCTGAACTTTGCCGTGATAGCAGACAGTGTCGCAAAGCACAGTGGGGAGAAGGTTTAGGAAGCACAGGACTTAGCCTTGGCTCCAGAAGTCACTCACAGATTGGATAGCGCAGGAGCTGGCCTGGCCACTCGCTCCCCGTCCTAAGGTAATCTAGCCTTCATATGGTCCGTCCCGGTGGGGACACTGGAGGTTTAATGCCCTGTGTCACCCCTGGTAGCCCTTTGGAACCTCCAGACAGGGACCACAGCACTTCCTTGATAATTAAAACCCAAAAACATGATGTGCGTAGTTTTCCACCACCAAATGATGTCTATACATCTGCAAATACACTGTTAAGATGGAGATTTTTATTCCCTTTGGCGTCTACTTAACTTGGGATACCTTGGGGGGATCCATAATACACAAAAAATACTTGTATTAACTTCAAAATAGCTGGAAGAGAGGGACCAAGCCTTAGCAAGTGTTTCTGTTTTGATACCAAAGTCCCAGAAACATAGAAGTGACTGCCTGTTACGTAGCTTCCGGTTACGTCTCAGGAATGAAAGCTTAAGATATGAATAAATCATGCAAGCACTTACATCAGTCTCACTAACAAAGTTCCTGCACTTACGGAAGAAACTCTAAGGCCAAGAATTATGTGGTGTGTTTTTGGTGCTTTGGTTTTTTTAGTTTTTGTTTTTTGGTATTTTTTTGTGGGTGGTTGTCTTTTTGAGACATGATCTTGCTATGCAGTGCAGGCTGGCCTTGAACTCACTTTGTAGCCCAAGTTGGCCTCAAACTCACAGCAGCAGCCTTCCCAGTACTGGGATTACAGGCATACACCACCATGCCCAGCCTGTGGTGTGATTGAAAAGTATAATGAATGCTCAAATTTTAAAAAGACTCATTGCTTGAATTTCCCCTCAAAAGGCCCCACTGCCTTTGAACACACTTGTCCCATCGTTCTTGCCACTTTCTGAGACAACTCTGAAGTCCTTTTGTGAGTGGCTTTATTTGCACTGCCCTGGCTGCCTCGATGTCCCAAATCAATTCATAGTCGCTTTGACTTTGGGGAAGAGCCAGAAGTCGCATGGTGCCGGATCCAGTGAGAAGCTACGTGCGGTCATGGCATAGACTTTGAACATAACTTCCTGTTGGATCGAGATGAGATAAGCAGTATGTGTATTATTTTTATCACACCTTGTAAAACCCCAGAAGAGACCTTTCAGAGCTGCCCCAGAAAGTGGCAGAAGTGATGGGGTCAGTGTGTGCAGACAGGGAGAGTATTTCTCACGGCCATGTGTCTTTCACTGTAATAATTCTTCAGAAATTTAAACTCCTTCTATGTATTTTGATCATGCCTCGCATCACACAGCATCCTTCCTAAGAAAGAAAATAAGATCAGCATTCCAAACTTAAGTAATGGCACTCTGGGTTGTTTGGGATTTATTTTTGATTTTTTTAGGATGAGTAAAGTTGATGAGGCATCACAGCCTATGGTCACAATGGATGCCGTAAGTCTTTGGCCAGGAACCTGAAGATTACTAAGGAGGCTCCCTGTGGTCTACCAGTAGCTGATCCCTCTCCAGACTGCAGAGATCCAGGCAGGTTTCAGTTCTTTCCAGATACCACTCCCTAAGACCAAACTGAGAGACCCAGCTGAGCAAGGCTGCCACTGTGTGTGCGTGTGCATGTGTGTGTGTGTAAGGTACTCTCCAGCCTCCAAAACATGACATAGCACAGAATTACACACATGCCGGCTGCCTCTCAGTTCATGTGCCTGTAATGTCACAAACCAAGGGGTGTGGGCACCATGAATGATGCTCTGACACGGGCACAGTTGGACCCCACCACTGATCTGAAGAGGCCATTGTCTAATAATCATTCTGTCTTGATCCTGTGCTACACTTTGGATCTGGAGTGTGCCCCAAAGGCTTCTGGGATGGGGAGGTCCTTAGGTCATTGGAGGCATGTCCTTGAAGGGGACTGTGGTAGCCTGGCCCCTTTCTCTTCCTGTCTGTTGCTTCCTAGCCATGGGGTGAATGTGTTTGCCTCATCATGAGCTTCTGCTGTCTCAGTACAGACTCAAAGCAATGGTGCCAACCAGTCATGAACTGGCCCCTCCAAAACTGAGCCAAAATAACCTTTTTGTCTTCATAAATTGATCATCTCAGGTATTTGTTATAGCAGCAGAAAGCTAACAAGTTTTTTTATAGTTTTATATCTTTTCTATATTTTTTCTATTTTTCCTTGCTTTTCCATCTAATAGTTGAAGGAAGGCACCTTTAGGATTTTACCTTATTTACTTATGCATTTCAGAGTATGTATTTATAAGAAAAAGATCATATACATGCACACTACAGAAACGCTACAGTTGCCACAGGGTTAAGCATGAGCAACCCATCCCCCGCTCCCCTCCCTGCCCTCTCCCCACTGGATTCTGTAATCTTTGGTCTGTTCAGCACCCCCTGGGCAAGGGGAGCCATGTGCCACTGGGGTTTCACACACAGCTTCCTTTTCTGTCGACTACACTAATTCCTTTCATACAAGAGGGAAAATCTGTCACCCTGGGTGTTTCTCCGCTGTTTTATTTATGAAAACTCCAGTGGGTGTTTCTGAAAGCAGCCAGTATCTCCCTACGAAAAGAAGGAAAGCAGTGTTCACGATGCCCGGGCTGTTCACAGTTACTGTAAAGCACCAGAGCATTCCTGCCATCGAGCACTTCCTCTCCGAATTACAGCGGCTCTAATTTCAACTGAGCTGTAGAATAATGAAGTTGTAGAACATAAATAAACCAACTGGACTTCCAAACTGACGTGGGCGGCCCTGCCAGCTCATCTGTCCATGCCCAGGGAGCTGGCTGTCCCCGGGAGCCACTGGCCATGGACAGAATTTCCACCTGGGCTTGTGGCTCTTTCCGCTGCACTGCCTCAGGTCTGCCGATTGCATTGGTTTCTAGACACGGCCAGGACGGAGGCCAGGCCGTCCAGAGGCATGCCCCAGGCCCCTGCCTCCCTCCCAGCCCCAGCTCTGCTCCCCAGGGTCCTGAGATCCCTCCGCTGCAGGACTGAGCCCCGTGGCTCCCAGCAGGCGCCCCCTGCATCTCAGGCTCATCTCCCACTGCTCTCTGGTGGCGCACGCCCTGTTCCCGGGTCGGATTTTGTGCGGCAAAGCTGGTCCATCTCTCAGGAGCACGACATGCACCCCAGGGCCAGAGGCCAGGGCAGGGTTTCTCTTCCCTGCCTGGCATGAGCCAAGCTTTTGCCGGTCAATGGAGGTCTACGTCTACCACACCAGTCCCCAGACTGCCCCAGCCGTATCCAAGTCCAGAGGGGCCAAGTTGCTTTTCTAGAAGCCCCCGCTCTCCTACAGGCTACAGGCTCTTCTCAGCTGCCCTGGTCATGGGCGCAGACGTCTCTGAGGACCACTTCAGTCCCCCTCAGGCACCCCGCAGCCTAAGTCAGGAAATCAGGCCTTGGGCTCCAGGCAATGCAGCTCTGAGGGGCTGAGCTCCGCCCTGCCTCCATGCAGCTGGCCCTGCCAGGCCTGCGGAACCTGAAAGCAGACCCCGAGGAGCTTTCACACTGCCCAGGACCGGAAAGGGCTCCTTCCTGGGGTGCTCAGAGCCACTGACAACCGGACTCAGCAAATGGCCACCATAAAAACTGCTGACCTGGAAGAAGCGGAAGATGAGCTGGCGGACATTCACCAAGAAGCTGTAACCCAGCGTCAGCATGACAGTCGCTGCACAATCGTGTAATGGATCCTACCTGAAGGATGCACAATCGTGGATAAAAATGGACTCTCTTGGTGCTAGCTCCACACTGGAGGTATCAGAACCTAGCCCTTGAGATGAAACTCCGATTGCTACCCTAGTAAGAGAAGTACTGAAGAGAAATTCTTAACCATATGCTGCATTAGCAGAAGGAAATCCACACAGACAGTAAAGAGGCCGTCATCATTCCACTCTGTGAACGTGGACGGGGAAGCTGGCTGACCCCGAGTGGCTGGCCCCTGACAGATGGCCAGATGAGCAGGACCCTGACGGCGCCCAAGGCCGAGCCTCGAAGGCAGACATGGGCCCCGGGCCTCGCAGCTATAGAACTGGCAAGATCTGCATGCCATGAAGGTTTTATTCCTTGGTCCAAAGGACTAGCCCCAGCACTGGAAGGACACTGTGGCCACCCCTGAGGAAATCCGCGGAGGCACAGCTGGCAGCTGTCTCACCATCACGAAGGCCAGATCCGCCATTTCCACAGACACTGATCCTCACATTACAGTGTAGGCCTTGCCCCCTGTAATATGGATGAGTTCTTTGATGCCTTTCAAATATTCGTATCTGCTCCCTATAAGCCTTCCTCTCCAATTTCTAAGCATCTGTTTTAAGAATAATTGTCATTTTGTCATGTCTTCCATATGTATTAATTAAAATATTTTGTTTTTTAAAAAATTCATCTACAGCAATCTGAGCATGCAGAAGTATCATTTAGATACATAGCATAGATAAATGCTTGATCCTCTGTTTAAATCACCAAGTCTCAGGGTATTATTTCGATACACCAGCCATCTCTAGTAGTGGCACATGAGTCTTAAGGATTCTTTTCTTTCAGTCTTTTCTTTTCTCATTGTATTTACGAACGTGTGGACTTTTCCAGTCTGTCCACCGGGGGAGTCGCTATGCTTTGCTGTCTGTTCAGGCTGAGTTTCCCCTCGGTTGGGTTGGCCACGCCTTGCTCAGTGTGTCTTGGGCGGCTCCCTTTGCTCTTAGCTCCACTGGATGGCCCAGGCGCACCCTCTGTTTTGCAGCCTCAGACCCAGAATTGAGCATTTTCCTGAAAAATGGTTTCTTTCCTTTTCCTTTCTTTCTCTGCTTCCATGTGTGTGTGTGTGTGTGTGTGTGTGTGTGTGTGTGTTGAGACAGGGGTCTCACTATGCAATCCATCCTGGCCTTAGATGTAAGGGCGATCTGGCTGCAACATCTGTGACCCCACTGATCCCCAGGGTTGATTCAGCTGATCTGGCTGGCTGGGCAGGGGTCACCATCCTCCCTCACCACTCCACGTGCATTCTCCCAAAGCTGCACCCTCCGTAGAACAGGATGATCACCCCCAATAAAGGAGGGCCGTTCCTCGGTCAAGGGTGCATGAGCAGCTGCGCATCCCTGCCAGAACCTCCAAACAAGCTTTCCAGGTCCATCCTGGCCTTGAACTCATTATGTAGCCCAGGCTGACCCAAATTTACAGCAATCCTTCTGCCTCAGTTTCTCAAGTGCTGGGATGACAGGCGTGTGCTATCACACCCCACGAAAAGAGGCTTCTTTTAGTGGGAACAATGCCCACTGGTTTTCCTCCTCAAAAATACTTATATTTCATCCCAAATCTCAGGTTAACGACATTGTCAAGGTAAATGTCTACTTTTTTCAAAGTTTAAAAACCCACAAGACATTTCAATTAATATAATCACCAGGAATATACAAGTAAGATTATCAAAGAGCACTGGGCATTTCCTCATTCGTTCTGCATTATTCCTATTAAGTTCCTACAAGACCACTTTATCCACATTTAACAAGCACAAATTGAATTGTACAGGATATTAGATGCGTGTAAACCTTAAGGCATCTAATCATGTTCTCTCACTATTACAAAAGCGAGTCAAGGCTTCAAGGAAATTGGACACAGCCCTACATGAAGTGTCTTCCAACAATAATGATAGTTATTTAATTAAATTGCAGTTAAATAATCAAAAAGAAGGGTTTGATCATAATTTTAATACTTTATTCCACATAAAAAGGGGTACGGATTGGCCAGAGAGGTAATGCCTTAGTAAGGGCAAACATTTATTTATTCATATTTATTTCTTATAGCCAAGATTTTAAATTAATTTCTAAAATAAGAAACTCTTCTAGGGAGGTGCAAATCAATCACAATCAAGCTATTTCCACACTGTCAAAGGTAGGAAAACAGTGATATATTACAAAGCGCCAGGCATGCGAAGCAGACATTGGCCTATTTCCCTAGACAGCAAATCCCCCAGGTCCTTGGCACTCTGCAGTTGGCAGTCCCTTCCATTTCACTGTGCTTTGGGCTGGATTTTCAAACCATACATCTGCTTTCTTCTTTGTGGTTGCCAGCTTGTTATCACTGCCCTGCCACCTTGTTGTTTGGCGTCTTTTGTGGCAGAGTGACCTGGAGCCCGAAGTGCTCTTCCTTTTTTCTATTTTATTTTTTTTTATTTCCGAAGTGCTCTTCCTTAAGGCACACTCTGTGGCTGAGGAGCCCCAAAGACTTCCAGGGGGTGTTTTTCTATTTAACTTTGCCTCTTTGTCTGCAGACACTTTGTCACCAGGGCTGTTCCTTTGAGCTGTTGCTTTTCAAGTGTTCCCCAACTGTGCACCACCTGCAGACAGACCTCGGTTTCAGCCACCCTGCGCTCTGAGGGTCTGGGAAGCCCCTCTGAGCCGTGGCTCTGCGTGACCGGAGCCAAGGCCCAGCCTTCATTCAGCCTCGTTTTCTCATCTGCAGATGATCTCCAAGGTCAAGACAACCCCAGTTATTTTTCCCAACAAAGGTTCCACACATCTCTCCCAATTCCTACCACAAATCATACTGGCAAGAGAGGCACACTTGTCTCAGATCCCAGCTGCTTTCTTCATTTGGTTCTCTGCAGACGGCAGATGGTACAGACTCAAATAAAATTAAGTGGGGAATTTACAAAAGGTGAGCAAAAAAAAAAACAACAAAAAAAAAAACCAAAAAAATAATACCTGAAGACTCACAAATTTCCACCACCAACTTGACTTTTTCAAAGTAGATGACTGTGAAACCAATTTGATGGAATTCATCAAAAAATAATCTAGTGCTTCATTACCTTTGCCAGGGTGCTGCCTGGCTTTGGAGTTCATCGCATGAGGTAAGCCTACGATTTCTTCCTCTCGTTCTTAGTGATACCCTTGGAAGTTGTACTGTGCTCTGGAGTCAAACCAGAGTTCAGTCTTACTCTATCACTACCCAGCTGTGTGACTACGCGCAAGTTACTTTGCCTTGCTTCCTTTAGCTGTCAAATAAGGTAATAGTACTTTGCTGCTAAGTAAGTTTCCTAATCAGGTCTGGTACCAGGTAGGATGCACCATACTAAGCCACAACTCCTGGCCAAAAATGAGAAAGTTCCGCGTCCCTCAACACATCACAAACACCTTTCATCACCTGTACCTACAAGCCTAGGAGTCACCCCACTTTCTACCAATCAGCAGCACCCGGAGGGACAGTTCAGTCTCCGAGGCAGTCTAAAAGAGAAGCCACAACTTCCAAACATTTCCCAAACACTTTCTTCCACTCAGTACCCATCCAGCTGCACATCCATCACATCCCTGCTGGACCATTTTCACTCTCCCAAGAGCAGCTCAAAAGTTCTGTCTCCTGGCAGAAGCAGCAATCTTCCGCTTTTGCATTTCTTTTCCCTGAAAAGGCACAACTTCTATTTGTGACCTAAGAAATGCACACGAATGGTGAAATACGTAGTAAGTCCTTGCCTTTTAACGAGATATTTCAACCCACCACCCCAAGACCACAGCCCTCTGTAGCTTTCACTTTCAATACTCATAGCCATGGGTTGAACCAAGATCAACTACTTCCTGTCTCCAGGATACCTGCAAGGGCCATAATATTTTCATAAGAAAACTGATGAATGAGTTCCTCTGAATGCAAAATTCCCCAAATTCCTTCACGTGTGCTCAATGTGGGAAGAAAACTAAGTATGGCTTTGGAAAAGCACTCTCCCTCCCCCCCCAACTTTGAGGACAAGCCACAGAAGTCTGAAACCATAAAAACATGCCCGAGGATTACTTACTTATAAATTATAACTAGAACCACATTTGTAGCCCAATGGACTCTGAAAGTTTCCCAGAAGCATTTGGAAAAACAATGCTCAGGTGCTTACATGAAATGCCTGAGGCGAAATGGATTTTTCTGTACCATGCATTAGCTAATTCCAGTTTGTGTATTAAAGCATGTATTTTTGTGCATTTAAGGCATGATACTGTATCTCTCTTAGCTTGTAAGCAGGACACAGAAGATTAATTTATCAACTTGGAAACTCTTGCTTTGGTTACAGCTGACAAAAAAAAAAAAAAAAAGGTTCTTAACCTTAGAAACCAACGGACATTCTTAAGAGAGTAGTGTGGGGGTATGGGTTAGGCTAACTTTTGGGGGGTTACAAGAGAACACTGCTATAATAAGTCTTTATTAACACATCATCTAATAAATTCACTCTGTTCTCCTTCCAATTCACAGGCTTTCCTGCTTACACAGTTTAACGTTAAGGAAAACAGGACCTTTTGTAGACGGAAACACTATCACTCATTTTACCACAACCACTGGAAAGAAACTTTCCAGTTGCAAAAGCAGGAACCGCCCTCCGACAGCAGGCTTAATTGTGGCACTGATAACGGGGGATACCATGGCTATTTTGGGGCTCTGCTGTCTCTCCTCCTAGGCAGCTGCTGTGTGCCTTGGGTTGGTAACAGCTGTGGACACCCGTTCAGCCTTCGGGAGGCGGTGGCTGGGGCGGCTGTGCCAATCACAGGCAACTTGCTACCAAAGGAGGCTAGGGTCCGAGACAGGCACCTTAGCCCTGCTGCCGGTCCTGCACAGCAGTTTCTGCTCTGGACGACCTTCGAGGCTAGCGGAAGCTGGCTGGCAGGAGAAACACAGGCTTGTTTAGTCAGTTCTGCCCAGGCTCTCAGTTCTCCCCTCCATCAACCACACCCCTAATAATAATTTGTTTTTTTTAATGTAGATTATAGATTATTTGCAAAGAATTACATAAAAATCAATAGAACAGACAAGCAGGTTTAGCAAGGACATGGTATGAGGTCACAAAGCCATATACAGAAATCTAGTGTTGGTGTATATACAAGCAATGAACAATTCAAAAGTAAAATTGTAAAGGCACAAGTTACAACATCACAAAAAAGCTTAAAGTAATATTACTATATAAATCTACCAAAATACATTCATTATCTGTATCTTAAAAACTATAAAAACTGATCAAAAGTACTCAAATACAACCTAAAAAAGTGGAGAGAGATTAGGTATGTGAATTGGACAAATATCAAACCATTTATTCTCCCTAAACTTATCTACAGATTCACCTCAATATCTATCAAAATCTCAGCAGAATTCATTTTTTTTTTCCAGTGAAGGGAGGCACTGAATTTACTTCTGGACAGGCCATGTGGATGACAAAGGAGACCACTATGCCTTTTTTTTTAACTATCTTAACTATTTTTTATGTACATATACATACACATAAACATATACATAGTTTTTCTTTCAGTTTGTCACACAAGTGAAACAATACGATGTTTACACGTTACTTATTTATTTCACTAATAAGTATATTCTCAAGGCACATCCATTTAAGTATAAAAGTGTCCAGTTTACGTTCTCTATAGCTGAGTAGTATTCCATTACATAGAAATACCACATCTTTTTGTCCATTTCTCAGTTGATGAATATTTAGATTGTTTCCAAGATCTGGCTATTATGAACTGCGCTGCTATAAACATAGGTGCACATATATCACTGTGGTATGGTGTTTTGAATTCTTTTGAGAAGATACCCAGAAGGGGACTAGCTGGGTCAAATGCAACCTCTAGTCCTAGTTTTTTGAGGAATCTCCACACTGATTTTCACAATGGTTGCACCAGCCTGCACTCCCACCAACAGTGGAGAAAGGTTCCTGTGTCCCCACAGCCCCTCCAGCACTTGTTATTGATTGACTTCTTACTACTAGCCATTCTTTTTGGGGTGAGGTGGAATCTCAGTGTTGTTTTGCAACTCTAGAATGACCAGTGCTATTGAACGTTTTTTCACGTATTTATTTGCTGTTTGTACTTCTTCATCTGAAAAATGTGTGTTCATCTCAGATGCCCATTTTTGGATTGGATCTTTAAATCTGGGAGGACTGATCTTTTTGAGCTCTTTATACATTCTCGATAGTAATCCTTTATCTGAGGGACAGCTGGCAAACAGATTCTCCCACACTGTGTTGTCTCTTCACTCCGTTAGTGGTTTCTCTCGCTGTGCAAAAGCTTTTCAGTAGGATGAGATCCCATTTGTTGATTCTTTGCAATAGTTCCTGTGCAATCTGGGTTTTATTCATAAAGTCTTTGCCTACACCAATGTCTTCAAGAGTTTTATCTACTCGATCTTCCAACAAATTTAACGTTTCTGTTTTAATATTGAGATCTTTAATCCACTCAGATTTTAGCTTAGTACATGGTGAAAGAGATGGGTTCAGTTTTAATCTTTGGCATGTGGAAGGTCAGTTTTTCTAATGCCATTTATTAAAGAGGCTATCTTTCTTCCAATGAATGTGTTCGGCACCTTTGTCAAAGTAAGGTAGCTTAGTGTGTCTGCAGTTGTTCCTGTATCTTCTAATCTATTCCATTGATCTTCAGGTCTGTTTTACCAGTACCACAATTTTTATCACAGTGGCTTTACAGTATACTTTCAAGTCAGGAATTGTGATATCCCCTGTCTTGTCTTTGTTGCTCAGGTTTGCCTTTGCTATTCTAGGTCTCTTCTAGTTCCAGATGAATTTTAGGATTGTTTTCTCTAATTCTGCAAAATATGCTATTGAAATTTTGATTGGGATTGCATTGAATATGTATAATACTTTTGGAAGTATGGTCATTTTTACTCTATTGATTCTTCCTACTCAAGAGCATGGGATATCTCTCCATTGTCTAATATTCTCTTCAATCTCCTTTTTCGGAGTACTATAGTTTTCAATATAGAAGTCTTTTACATATTTCATTAGATTGATTCCTAAACATTTCATTTTTTTGGATGCTATTGTAAAAGGTATTGTTTCCCTGATTTCTCTCTCAGTGAGTTTGTTATTCATGTACAAGAAGGCTATTGATTTTTGAGTACTGACTTTGTAATCAGCTGAATTAACTAAATCTGCTTATTAAATCTAGAAGTCTTTTGGTGGAGCTTTTGGGATCTTCTAAGTACATTATCATGATAGTTTAACTTATTCCTTTCCTATCTTTATTCCTTTTATTTCTCTCTCTTGTCAAACTGCTCTGGCTAAAGTTTCCAGAAGTATGCTGAATAAGAGTGGAGACATTGAACATCCTTGTCTTGTTCCTGATATTAGAGTGAAAGCTTTTAAGTTTTTGTCCATTGAGTATGATGTTGGCTATTGGTTTGTCATAGATGGCTTTTATCAAATTGAGATAAAGACCATCTATTCAAATTTTCTGTAGAGTTTTTATCATGAATGGGTGCAGGACTTTGTCGAAGTCTTTTTCTGCATCTATTGAGATAATCACATGGTTTTTATCCTTGGCTCTGTTAATACGATGTATTACATTTATGGATTTACATATGTTGAACCATCCCTGCATCCCTGGGATGGATCCCACTTGATCATGATGTACAATCTTCTTGACGATTTGCTGCAGTATGTTTACCAGTATCTTATTCAGGATTTCTGCATCAATGTTCACTGGGGAGACTGGCCTGTAATTCTTGTTTTTAGTTGGGTCCTTCTCTGGTTTTGGAATCAGAGTAATGCTTGCTTCCAGGAATGAATTTGGGAGTATTGCGTCCCTTTCAATTTCATTAAAGAGTTTGAGAAGTAGTGGTGTTAGGTCTTCACTAAATTTCTTGTAGAATTCAGAAGTGAA
>RJWM01032744.1:0-21215 GCA_004363535.1 Dasyprocta punctata | reverse complement strand
AGAACCATTGCATGATACTTTTTTCGGGGTCGGGCTGAGGTCCCCACTCACTGCTGAAGACAAAGAAGATGGTGCCCTGAAGGTGCCATGTAGAGACCTACACTGAGAACAGTGATTTTCACTGAAGTCATCAGGTCAGGCACTTTAGCTGTGCATCTCAGTGAAATGTGGGAAATCATTCCCAACGACACAAAAAATGCAAGATATTGGACACTCCAAACCATTTATAGGATACAGCCCAGTTAGATTCAGTTATGAAAGAGACCTGGAGATTTGTTTAAGGGTGGAACTGAGTGTGATGCACTAACTGGAGATTCCCCTGTTAATCGTGTGAAACCGCAGCTCATTTCCTGACTTTGGGCTGCTCATGACCATGGTTACAAAATATATTTAAATTCTTTAAACATGGTTTTTATAATTATTCATTTTTCACTTAATGAGATGACACATCTTCAAGTTCACAAATATATTTCGAGGCAAATTCAAACTTTTTGCCAGTCAGAAACTTTAAGATAAGAAAATGTCCCAAAATCTCATTTTCTAAACGTGGACAAGATCTTACATTGTCGCAAAGAAAATGAAGAGAGACATTATTCAATGTATTCTGCATATTAATTCCAAGTTTCAAAATGTCTCAAAGCTCTACTATAATAAAATGGTCTCCAGGAGGAAACCTGTTGTTGGTAGAAAAACAGTCATTAAACTGGTCTGACCTGGGCCATCTGGGTACAGTGGGCCTGTGCAGAGTCACTGAGGTGAGTCAGCCCTGAGGCTGTGCCAGCCCTGCCCAGCCCCTGCTGATTTGCATGTCCCCGGGGCACAGCATGAGGACATCTTAATAGACTGCTCACACTCCATACAGGAGTCAGTCCCAGTCAGGACACAGCATGGACATGAGGGTCCCCGCTCAGCTCCTGGGGCTCCTGCTGCTCTGGCTGCCAGGTAAGGATGGGGATTTCCTCAGCAGAGGGTAGTCAGTGCTGCCTGGCTTTGATGGAATTCTGTTTTAATACAATGCTGTGGGCATTTGTGTTTCTCTTTCCCATGTCAGGTACCAGATGTGACATACAAATGACACAGTCTCCATCCTCCCTCTCTGCGTCTCTTGGAGACAGAGTCACCATCAATTGCAGAGCCAGTCAGAATATTAACAACTATTTGGCCTGGTATCAGCAGAAACCAGGGAAATCTCCTAAGCCCCTGATCTATTATGTAAGCAGATTGCAATCTGGGGTCCCATCCAGGTTCAGTGGCAGTGGATCTGGGACAGATTATTCTCTCACCATCAGCGGCCTGCAAGCTGAAGATATTGCAACTTATTACTGCCAGCAGTATAGAAGTTCCCCTCCCACAGTGATACAAGCCATAACAAAAACCACCCAGAGAAGCAGAAGTGTGAGGCTGGGCTGCGCCAGCTGCTCCTCCTGATGCTCCCTCATCCTGACAGCATTTCTCAGAGTTAAACAGGCTTTGAAGTTCACTTAGAAGCTTTGGGAGAAGAGACAGGGTGGTTCCTCTGTACCTCAAGTCTCTGTCTCCTCATCAGCCCATTCACACAGGCAGACCAATGCCTGTGCTAAATTAATAGAGGACACAGCTCAGTACAGGTGGGAAGTATGGGTTGTGACATTGAAACAGCAGCTCTGATTCATATCACAAAGCAGAAGCTCACTTTACTCTCTCTGTGTTTGTCTCTGTTTTTCTCTCTGCCCCTGCTCCTTCCCACTCACCTACTGAACATTGAGTCTAGGGTCCCCATTCTGTGTTACATTCAATTCTGATGTCTTGCTAATCTTCTAGGGCAGGGTTTAAACTTGGGATCTTTCTACTTCAGCCTTCCAGAGTGCTGATATTGCAGGCATGTGCCATTATCCAGGCTGAGACCAAGTGTATGGTGGAATCACACTAAAGACTCATAACTTCTTACTTTGAATGTATAAAAATTAATATGTCTTTTGTTTAATTATCTAAGATTGTGTAGTGCCATACACCATTTTGCCATTGCTGCAGGATGTTTTTTCCAGGATGTTGACTGTCCTTCTAAAGTGACCAAAATAAACAATATTCAGAGGAGATGATCAATTCAAAATTAAGACTTAATGACAAGTGAAGAATAACCAGGTTGTTTCCCTATTTTATTGACAAGCTTTAATGAGAGCACTTCTCACTTACAGCCAGGCATTAAAGATCACATAATACTTCAGTAGAAGGATACAGAGAAGCTCTGATTTTCCTCTCATGAGTTCAGAGTGCTGAGGTACTTACATACTGCACTTATCTTCATCTGATGGGCTGTCCTGCAGAATGCTCATTCCAGGCTCTCTGCTTTACCTTCTGAGCTGGCTGTACTACCTTTTTATCTTCTGGGAGTGCAAGGAGATGCATATACGAATGGTAGAAGTCAGCAGAATGCCAGGGAAATCAAAATTGGGGGTGAGCTGTACATGGACCCAGATGAAAGAGGTGTACTTTCCATGTGGAGATGCCTGTGTCTGAAATTGCATCAAACAGGTCAATGACAAACAAGTTCCCTTGATGTTCAAGTTTTAATTGAAAACATAGATGTGAGTGCAGGTTAAACTGCTCTGGTCTAGCAGTCATCGTCATGCATCACGGAGAACCCAGGAGTACTCATACTCAGGGTTGCTGGTGCAGGAGGCACACCTGGGTATATCTCCCTTCCTCTGAAACTAATTGGGATGCCTAGGGGAGAGCACTAGATTGAACTATAAGGGATTCAATTTTTGGCCATGTTTTAGTGTAGCCAAGATATTATTCCATGCATACTGGCAATGACTTCACAGGAATTAGAGATGGTCTCCTGGAGACACAGACAGGGAGGCTGGTGTCTGAGTTAATAAGATGCCCACTCATGGCCCAAGAGTAAAAGGAGACACTGTTAATGCATGGAAGGGTGATGAACTGAGCTGAGGCTGTCCCCATCTAGGATAATGGACTTGCCGAGATGTCCTCTCCATATGGCCTCCTATGCTGTCTACAATTCCAGATTCCAGAAAATCTGCACCTAGACCATAGGAGCATGCTGAAGGGAATGCAGATTGGGGAAATCCGGAAGATGACAGGTTACTAGTTTTTTTTTTCTTGGTTAAAATTAATCCTAGAATACTTGAACTTATCCAGGCTCATGTTTAACCTAATCCAGGCTCCTAAAATTGAAGAAAATAATAGCTGTTTGTTAAAGTGATCATGTCTGACACCACTAGTCAGTCCTTCCTGATTCGTAATGATAAAATATTATTAAATAGCAGAAAAGAATAGAATACCAAGATTTTCAAACCTGGAATAAGTGGCAAGGATTTACTCCCTGTAAATGAAAGAGTCCTATATGTTTGCAATGTGGAGGTTTTGTGAATGACACATGTATAAGCAAAATGAAATTTAGCTTGTGAAATCACCACAAAACCATTGAACCCATATAGAGAAAGCAATGCCTTAAGGTCATTGCAAGGATTTTAGAATATATTAAATATGTATCCAGTACATATTCCTTTTAATAGAAAACAAGGCAATGATTTCATTGTCAGGAAAATATAGTAAATACAGCACTAGTATTTACGTTTCCTTCACTGGAATGATTTGAGACTCAGATGTCTGATTTATAATTTTGTCATTTAAAATATTTTGTGAAATGAAAAGTAAGGTTTTTTTTTTTTACAAAATGGCAAAATATCAGCAAAAGTAATAATTCTTTTTACTCTTTGGGGCCATTTCAGGCTTTGATAATTCTTTAAGTATTTTTTGTCACATATCTGCCAGGGAGAAGCATTTTTCCCTCTCACATTGTGCTGTCTGGTCTGACATGGGACACCTGGAACACTAAGTTGGTGCAGAGTCACTTAGATCTGCCAGCTGTGCAGCTGCACCTGTGTGGCCAGGACCTGCTTATTTGCATGTTCTTAGATCACAGCCCCCTGCCCTTAAGACTTCTTCACAAAGCGGTCCAACGTGGGCAGGTGCCAGTCCCAATCAGGATAGAGAAAGGATGGGAAGGCTCCCACTCAACTCCTATAGCTCCTGCTACACTGGAACCCAAGTAAAGAGAAAGAGGAGTAGGGAATTGCAGAGGCCAGTATGGGCAGTGATGCCTGGATCTTAATGGAAGCATTGAATACTATTATTACTCATTCAAATATTTACTTCTATGCTTTCAATACCAGGTGTGAAATGTGCCATCCAGGTGACCCATTCTACATCATTTGTGTCTGCATCTCAAGAAGAGAGTCACCATCAGTCACCAGGCCAGTCAAGAAACTAAGAATGAATTATCCTCATAACAACCAAGGGGAATCTCCTAAACTCCTGATCTATGTAAAATCCAGGTTGCAAACAGATGTCCAGGTTGCAACAGTGATAGTGGACCTTGGACAGACAGGTTTCACTCTCACAAACAGCAGCCTGGAGCCAGAAGATGTTGTAACTTATTGTTGTCTACAGGATAAGACTTGACCTCCTATGGTGTCACAAGCCATAACATAAACCAAATAGAGTGGCAGAAGTGTGAGGCTGGACTGTCGCAGCTACTCCTCGTGCTTCATCCACCTGATGAGAAGTTTCTTAGTTGCAGGCAGGCTTTGAAGGTCACTGGGTGTTCTGGTAGAAGCAGAGTGGTAGGTGATTCTCTGCAGCCTAATTTTCTTCCTCAGCTCCAGCAGCACAGATTTGAAAACACCTTCCCTCATTTAAGGAAAAGAAGACATTAGTATCTCTGGGTAGTCAGGACATGGAATTCTGATACTTAATTTCAGATGCTGACTTCCTTGAGGAATGGAGATCTTTAAGTTTTCTCACTGTTTTTAGAGGATTAAGTCCATAGATGGTTGCCTTCAAGTCAGAAAGTACATAGTGAAATGAGCTGTCTGAAGACTGCTACTCATCCCTTAGCAGCCAGGATCCAGAAAGGAGAGCTGCAGAGAAGAACACACCCTTCCAGGTCACACCCCAGAGACCCACCTCCAACCAGGACCCAGCGGCAAACAGCACATTCAGCTAGTGAACTCATTAATGGATGAAAACACTGGTGACCCAATCACCTTTTAGACACTGGAGACTTAGGGGACCTTTGGGGGATACTGACATTCAGCACATTGTTGTTTATTCAGTGTCCCTTCTTTGCTTTCCCAAAGAGTCTCACGAATCAGAATCAAGAAAGACTGTACAAGCATTTTGATGATATCAATTTGAACTTTCTCTGGTTTGTTTGGCCACTGGTAATTCTGAACATCGAAAGCAAGTCACTCTTGATCAGACTAACATATGATGTTACATCTGGTGTCGCTTCTCATGTACTTGCTTCTAAATAGTTTCTAACTTTTCCAGGAACCACACTTAATGATAACAGCCTACCTTGCCTTATTCCTGGTCTTTTTAAAAAGGAAGAAATATTCCTTCCTTGAGTGTTTGGGGAAGTTGGAAGAATGGAGGACTGGAAAGCACAAGAAGTTGTGTTCTTTCTTGAATCTTGGATCTAATGTGTCCACTGGCAGAGGAACAGAGACCATGACTTTATAAATTCTTCTCTGTTTGTGTATCCATGTCTATTTTATATTCTAACCTCCAAATAACCTCTTTATTCTTTTTAGTTTAGTCTCCCCTAAGGTCCGTAGAGAGACAAAGGGTATTAGAGAAGACACACCATCTGGGCATTTCATACATCTTCTGAACAACAAAATTATGTTTCCAGATTTTCCCTCCATCCTTCATTTCTTCTGTTGAGAAAATGCTGCCTGATCTATCACAGGTTGAGGTTTGAAGACTTCCAGAGCAAAGCTTCTGGGCAGTTAGTGCTAGATTCCTGAAAGGGCAGCAGAAGGCGAATCTGGATTCAGAGTGTGCAGAAGGTATAGGGAGAAAGGGATTTATATTTTGTGTTTCTCAAATGAAACAATTGCAATGAATGGACCTTTCTCAAAAGAAAAATTACAAATGGCTAACTAGCATATGAAAAATACTGTTTAACATCTTTGGCTCTGGCTATCTTGCATAAAATCTTATATATCTTCATTTTATAAATTCAAAGGAACATAAAAAGGGAAATTGTTAGTGTTTTCTAAAAATATCCATCGATATATGCTGTGGTCAGGGTTTGCAAGGAAAACAGTTTAATACACGACACATAATTTATAGTATAATTTTATAATAGACTTCCAAAAAGTTAAACATAAAAATAAGTGCAGGAAATCTGTTCAACACTGAAAACACAAAATAATTCATTTGAGGGCCTGGATCCAATGGTAATGTCCTGCATGAGTCCAGATAAAGACCTAGAGCCTCTGACAATGTTTCATGCAAATCTGTTTCACAGATCTGTGCTGGAAAGACCCAAAGTTCAGCAGTGGAAGTTAGAAGTTCTGTGCTAGTGGGATGAAGGTCTGTACTAATAGGCTGAGGGATCTGCACTGGAGCCAGGAAGTGATGCCTAAAGTAAGCACCAGAACTCTCTGCAAAAGTGCCACAACCATCCTCAAACACAACGAGGTCACTAGTTCCTCTGATGATGAAAACAGCTGAGTTCATATCAGGAAGCCAGTGTGACAAGCTTCTCCAAGAGATTGAACAGCACCCCATCTTTCCCTCTGGAGATAGGAAGCAATGTCAAAGGTAAGGACCAGAGCTCCCCCAAAAGTGAACTGCAGTCATTCTCAGCAACAACTAGATCATGAGCTCCTCTGACAATGAGAACAGCCGTGTTCATATCAGGAAATAAGCACAACAAGCTCCTCCAGGAGAACCAAGGGCAACAGGAGAGCCAACACCACTTTTTCCTCTCAGCTCTTCTTATTTTTTATTTATTTATTTGGTACTGGAGATCGAACTCACAACCTTGCGCCTGCCTGGCAGTTGCTTAGGCCACTGAGCTAAATCTCTGGCCCTATTTTTTTAAGACAGGGTCTCTTTATGCAGTTCAGGCTGGACTTGAACTCACTTTGTAGCCCAGGCTTGTCTCAAACTCGCAGTGAATCTCTTGCCTCAGCCTCATGAGTGCTGGAATTAAAGGACTGTGCCACCACTCCCAGCTTCTTTTTATTCTGTTGGCAACAATTCTCACATGGGTCCTCCACACCCAGAACCACGCTGATTTGATTCAGCTGGTAATACAAGTTGATCACTATTTGTCAATCCACCACAATATACAAAAATAAATGATTACAAATAAATATAACTGTTAATGTACATATTTTTGCATATATATATGTCTGTACTTGTATGTGGACATGTGTGTGTATGCTTGAGTGTACAAACACTTCACACATTAGGAGACATCATCTGGTTGAGCACTGAGGGCACCCCTGGACATGCAAAGGGCCCCATTATGCAGATGAGGGATCCAGGCATCTGAGCTTTGCCCAGGGTGACCTGGTGGGAGACTGGGATTAGAACCTGTGTTCCTGTGACCTTAAATAAGCTCTTCCCATGAAGTTGATTCTTCTGCCTACTGCCTATCAGAAGAGGAGAATACCACAAGAGAAGGATATAGAGAAATATCCATCTCTGAAGTGCATTTCTTTCATGCCATGTTACCTCACTTTTAAACTGAGCCCCTTTTGTATATAAACACAGCTCTCTCTAAACCCACAAAAGACACAAATGTTATTCTTTTTTATTTAAGGACAAAAATCTATTTTGTATTAGCCTAGATCCCTCCTCATTGCCTCTATGTTTCCGGTCATATAATTTCACTCTTTCCCTCTTGTATTATTTTCTATGATTCTAATTCAATCTTATAGTATGGAAGTTGTTAAGTAAATAAAACTAAACTAAACTAAACAAATAAGCAAAGCCCCTTCGTTTTCTCATGTTCCATAAGAGTTGACTCCTACATTCCTACATTTCCTGTTCTAAAGGAGCTCTTTGATATAATGCTTTTATACCTAACAGTACTAATTTGGGCTCTCTCTTCTTAACATGAAATGTTCCATGACTTTTGCCACAATGTTAAAGAATTGATAGGAAGGTAGACATTTTGGAGAACTGACCACTAAGGGATGTCAAACATATTCTCTTCATTTGTATGATTTCCTTGTGGCTACTGTAACCAGCTACCATGACCACACTGATTTCAAACACCACAGTAATTATCTCACAGTTCTAGGGGCCCAAAGAATCTCTGAGGTAACATAAGGAGTTGTGAGAGATATGGACCTTTAGGAGGATGGAGAGGAGAGAATTAAATTCTTTTCCTTTCCAGCTTCAACACACTCTGCTATCACTGCTCCATCAGCCTTCCTCCCATCACTCACCATCCCTTCCCATTGTCTCCCCTTCTCTCCAATGGTGCCCATCTTCCCTCCCCATTCTGAAGACCCTTGTCATTGTATTGGTCTCGCCCAGATATTCCACAATAATCTTCAGATTTCAAAATCTTTAATCACATTTACTAAATTCTTTTTTCCATATGAAGTATCATTCCCAGGATCTAAAGATGTGCACATGGACACCTTTTAGAGGATAAAACCTTCTTTCTTCCAGAGAATTGGCTCGAATATCATCTGAAACCACAAAGCAGAGCTATGAAGAGCACTGGAACAAAACTGAGACTCAGTAACCCTCTGACTGTGTCCCGTAAGTGCTAGAAATTCTTATTCACAGCTTTAAGTGAGAAAGTTATCACGTGTAGTTATTATTTGGATGTTTCTTTGATTTTGTGGGACAGAGAATAATTTAGTGTTTGGCCTAGTGGTGGATACAGTGTCAACTTCATAGCTAACAGTGAAGAGACTCACAGGCAAGACTCACTGGGAATCTCCACACTGATTTCCCTCGTGGTTGCACTGGTTTACATTCCCAACAATGGAGAAGAGTTTCTTTTCCCCAGCAACATGGCTAGCGATTCTCATTGTTCCATTTGACCCAGCTGTCCTCTTTCTAGGCATCTTCCAAAGGAGTTAAACTCATCATATTACAGGGATATATGCATACCCATGTTTATAGAAGCACACTGGTAATAGCTGGATCTTGGAAACAATGTATGAACAGGTGTTTGGGCAAAGAAAATGTTATCTGTATGCAATGAAGTACAGCTCTTGGAAACAATGTATGAACAGGTGTTTGGGCAAAGAAAATGTTATCTGTATGCAATGAAGTACAGCTCTACCATAAAGAAAGATAAACTCAAGACATTTGTAGGTAAATGGATGCAATTTGAGACCAGAATACTAAGTAAAGTATGTTGAATATACAAGCATAAATATCATGTTTCTCTCACATGACAAAAACATAAAAATATATAAATACATAGATATTGGCTATGGTGGGGGGAGCAAAATAGAAAGTGAAAAGAAGCTCAACAAAAATTCCCAAATAATATATTCTGCTGTTTCAAAAACATAGTAAAATGTGTATCAAATTGTCAATTTATTTCATTTTGCTATGAATATAAATGTTCATTGAAAATAAAGTTTTATCCTTTAATTTGTTTGTTGCTTTTCTGTAAGAGAGAGACTTTTTTTATGACTTGTACTGTCATAACTTTAAAACCATTATACACAGTATATTAACTATTATTATTCTTTAATATATTTTGTCTTAAAATATTGTTTGTGCTCATCAAGGTAAGAAAAGTGCTTTTTATATTTTCTTTATTTTATCTCCTTGTACAAAACTAAAATCAAAAGCACAAGTTGCCCTGGGCGCCAGCTTCTGAAATCCTAGAAAATGCAATGTCAGGGCATAACCATTAGATGGCAGAGGAGCTCCACAATAAGTAAGGCCTGGGACTGATCTTGGCTACTCTAGGAAAGTAACAGTGGCTCTCGCAGCAGGGCGCCTTGGGCTTCCAATGGGACTATCTGATGGGGACACGTGGGATGTACTGCCAGCGTGCTGATATGTGGGGAATCCCACTCTGCTCAGATACTGGAAACATGGTCGCTCCTCTAATCCCTAGCCTTTTGGTCCACGTAGCCAATATTTCTGGGAATGCATTATGTTCCCAGATATTTAGATGTTGAAGCCCTATTCTAATATGGGCATTTTAGAGAAAGGACCTAACAGAAGTGAATAACAGTTAAATGAGATCACACAGGTTGGTATTAATCCTAAAGTGCTAACAATTTTAGAACAACAGACACGAGAGACCTCACTCCACCTTGCTCATCAATATAGAGGAAAATCTTTGTGAGGACACAGCAAAAAGGTGAGAAACTAGGAAGAGAAGCTAAAGCAAAACAGTCATCTGAAAAGCCTTGATCTTTTTTTCCAGCATCTAGAATTATAAAAATATAAAATGTCTCCTGTTTAATCTCCCCAGTCTATAGTATTTTGGCTTTCTATGGCAGTTTGGGCAGACCAGTGTCCCATCCTAGACTTCATTTGGAAGGATCAGCCTTGAGAGAAACCTGTTAGATACGCAGACTCGGCTTTGCTCCTGCCCTGTCCTGATCCTCTGGGTGACTGCTGAGGGAGGTGGGCAGAGGTTTCATCCTCAGTGGATCGGCATAGAACACACTGCAGGGGAGGCTCCTATTCTGTTTGGTGTCTGATAAGAACTGTGCACTTCCTTGGTCTTGGTGTCTGAAGACACTCACAATTCCTGTCAAAGTAACAACAGCACCTGCAGTTCACAGGAACAACAAGCCTCATTCTCCAACTCCTCCTAACACCCACTGCTGCCTGCACAGGATGACAGCCTGGGCCAGCCAGGTGGGTCTGGAACACAGGTCACTGTGGCCATTAGCATACAGGGGCAAATGCCCAGCCTCCTGTCACCGTTCAAGTGTAGGTTCTTCTCCTGCCCAGTGAAGGCTGCAGTTCAGGTCTCTGGAGGTTTCAGGGAAGCACCCTGGGCACAGGTCTGAGGACACAACCTCTCACTCCATCCCCTGGATCCCCCCTTGCAGGGCACCTGCAGTGCATTTCACGTGCATCTGTGAATGGACAATTTAGTGTGCTCTGTGGCCCCCTGCCCTGAGTTCATCAGGTCCACTTTACTTTATCAGGACTTTACTTCATGCCTGGCTGTCCACATCTTCAGAATTAGACCTTTGTTCTCTCACACATCCTGCCCACATTTAATCCACTCTTTCTCTTACACTCCTTGAATTCTTATGGGAGGGCTACCATTCATAAATTGTGCTTCATGAAGACCAGAAAGTAAAATAGTGGAGATTCAGAATCTTCCAAATGGGAGTCGTGTGCACAGAGTTCCTGTAGATGTTTGCTGGGCAGAGACACCCACGTTTTTCCCACTGTGACAGGAAAGATATATTATAAATTATTTAACATTAAAAAATTAATTTTAATTGCTCAGTATTCTTTCCTGTACTCTGTGAATCAGTCTCCTGTCACTAGGTTGAGTATCTGACATCCACAAGTTTCTAAAAGAGAGCTTTATTGGGTCCACAGTTTCTAGTGAGTGCAGTGAATGGTCACTTGCCACCAAGGCAGAAATGACTTGGAGGATGGGCAGGGTAAAGAAAAGCTGCTCTTCCCGTGGAAGCCAGGGAATTCAAATAGAGAGGAGGAACCCAGGACAAGAGAACACATTTCCAGGTCTCAACCATAGTGATCTGCGTCTCCAGCCAGGCTCCACCTCAGAACACATGAGATTTTTCAGGACATTTTCGATCTAAACTAACAAAGAATAAGAATGATGTCTCAGAGGCTCAGACTTAAATATTTGGAGACCTGATCTTCTCCAGCTGCCAGGGATGAAAGAAACTGTGGGAGAAGGCTTTGGTCCCTTGACCCGTGGGCAGCCTGCAGTGATGGCAGGGACAGCGGAGTGCCAGGTCATCTTGGTTTTCCTTGTCTTCCCACCATTGTAAGGAGCTTTACTCAGCACAAAAGCAGACGATGTAGATTAGTGACAATAGAATTAGAATGCACTGTAGAAATTACCGATTACCATGTTTTCCACAGCATCATATTAATAATATTGGAAATGTGGCATTTCCCATCTGATTTAGCATCCTACATTTCCTTTAACAAGCACACCGAACTACCCTTCAGTTTCTGGCCGCTCAGGTCAGTATGCTTACTGCTCCCCAAAGAAATTACGCAAGTCATTTATTTCAGTGAAGGGACAAAATGTTTTATTCCACAAGTCACCTTCTCACTGTTCCCAGATATGCAGAAGCTCCTTATAGTAAAGAAGAGCAAGGAGACAAACTACAGTGACACAATAAACAATTCCGCACTTGCTTTCTCCTCCAGGGCTCTTTTCTGGCTCTCTCTGTTTCCCGTGGAATGGGCTCAGACCCCCTTGGCTCAGCATCTGCAGATTGTGCCCACGCATCTGGGCTGTGGGGAGGAGGGGGTGCCCATCATTCCCTCAGACTGTGAAAGTTTGAGGAAGTGACTTTTCTCTTAAAGAAAAATCTGTCGTCCAAAGCAGGAGTTGCCAACACTTTTGGTCCGAGACTGGTTTCATGGATGACAATTTTTCCATGGTTGGGAATGGGACAGATGGGGCTGGTTTTGATTTTCATAAAGAGTGCACAGCATAGGTCCTTTGCATGCATAACTTACAGTAGGGTTCATGTTCCTATGAGAGTCTGACAGGAGGCAGAGCTGGGGGCAATGATGGCAATGGAGAGCAGCTGAAAATGCAGAGGAAGCTTCTCTGCTTTGCCTGCCTCTCATCTCTTTCTGTGTGGTCTGGTTCCTCACAGACTGCTACTGGGCCCTGGCACAAGGATTGGGGACCTTGACTTTGTAGTTTAATTTTGTCATGCTAGTTCCTTTTCTATTACCATGTTTGATAAAGCCTTCTACACATTCTATCCTCAGGAAGAGTGAAACAGAGAAGAAATGGTAAAAATAAATGCGCTTTAAAGTAACCAAATATCCTTTTGTAAATTCATAGCTGATAGAGGATTATAATGCTGATGTTTTTTGATTCTCTTCAGTTACATTTTGTTGAGTGAAGGAGTGTCAAAACTTCTAAAGTGGGTTTCCAAAATAAACAGCATAAAGTTACAGAGGGAAATCCTAAAATTTCCTGCAGTTAGTACCACATTGCTATAATGCAATGTGTCGAACAAAGTAAACAAGCATTAGTTTTCGATGACACAGTGATTACATAAATTGGATCCAAGATTTTCCTTGTAATTATGTAAAAAAAATGACACTTTTCACTTATTCTGATCAAAATGCTGCTCCAACATTTTCACATAATGTTCATATGTTGTATCTAACCTAATAATGGGTCATGGCAGTTCTCGTCTTCACGTGGCCTAATGGACTTTAAGCACTGTGAAGTGGCAGAACAACAGGAGCCTGCTTCTGGTTAGGGCCACAGAACAAAGTTAAGATGAAAGTACATTCAAAGGCAAAGGATGCTGGGGCAAGTGCAGTTCAACTCGCAGTGTCATTTTGTTTGCTTTTGCAGTTGTGTGATTTTGTAGCTACAGAAAATGAGGAATTATCTCTAATGTAACCTATTCTTCTGCCTCATCCATTTTGTTTGAAAATTATAGTGAGTTATCCAATTATATCATCTATCTGCTGCTTATTCAAATTTTCTTTGCTTATCATTATATGGGGTATTTTTTATTATTATAACTGCTTTTTGTTTCTTTTTATATGTACATTTTCTCTTATGCTCCATTGGCAGTTGAGGTAATTTTTTGTACTGCTACTTCCAAGGTATATTTGAAAGAATGCACAAAGGTGCCTTCTTACTTTTATTTCAAAATGACCATACTAATCTAGTTTCTTGGTTTTTTCTCCTAATATGTTACAATAATTTTTCAAAATACTACTTCCAAATCCTGTATGTCACATATAAACCTAAATTTATAAAGTACCAAGAAAGTCATTTTATAGATCTCTACACCAGTGCCTTAGGAACCCCTGAATTCACTTCATTCAAAATCAAATAAATACTGGAAAACATGAAAACAGCTGACAGAGTGTCCTCACTCTGCCATCGCAACACTGCCCCCACACACCCCTGCCTTCTGCAACGTAATCAGCATTTTTAGCACACACATAACCCTGTAGTGCCTCTGAAGTCACATAATACTTGAGGAAATTGGGGATCTGAGGACCAATTTAAAGTCCTGGTCAAGGATACAGAGTCCCAGGCTGAGTAATGTGGCCTCTTCCTCTTGGGAGTTTGGGTATGAGAAACAGAACTGCTTCTCCAGCCATGATGTATAGTCTTTAGAATTTTCACCAAAATATTTTGTTTTTATACAAGTGGATTTTACTCCCTCTGTCTAAAATTATACATTTGATTTATCTTTATTATTTCACTCCATAAACAGATACCAGGGCAGAGATAGGACTTAGTCTCCAGCATTCCTTTCCATGATATCAGGATCAAAGGCCCCATCCCCACAAAGTCAGATGATGACAGGTAGTGGTATAAGCAGAAACTATGGGAAGCTCCCTTCCTTCTGACTGAAGGCGTACTGCTCTCATCTCTGGATCCAACCAACCCCAGTTCACTAACTGTGGATATGGATCAGATTTTACTCTGACAACTAATGACATCAAATCTGAGGACATTGCATGTTGTTTCTCTCATAAAATGGCAAATTTTCCTCTTCTATTGTTATACCTACAAATGTTCTTCTTAGGACTGCCTCACCTGCTTTTAGAATTGTTTAGTTGTGAGACCAGGAACCCTATCATTGTTTATAAATTGAAGCACATAAGTACTTAGGTCAATTTTTGTTTCTCTATATTCTGCACCCCCACTCCTGCCATGCTGTTTCTGATATACTTGACAGGGCAGAGTCATCTGCACCTGCCCAGCTGTGCCAGTGATCCTGCTCCAGAGTAGAGATCAGTCCCCATGGCCACATCCACTTCTTTTGCAATGTGCTTCATTTCTAGGACTGCGAAAAACAAAAGGAAAGATGAGTAGTGATTCATGTCAGGTTGCAAATAATAGCATTGGAGACAATCTTTCTTAATTCTCTAACCAGCATCACAAACCATACTCCAGTGATACTGGGTACAGCAAATGATAGATAAGAGAACCATCCACAAAGTCTCAGGTCATAGGCAAAGTACCACAGAGTAACAAGAATAACCTCTCCTCCAATTCCCAGTAGCATCTTCATTCACACTTACAGTTTTGCAAGCATAGTTTTTACTGTTCACATTCCTATCGCCTTCTGTTCTGCTGAGATCCTGCCAAAACTGATCATTCGTTTCCATTCACAGCATTCCAGGATTTTTGTAGACTGACCCCCCAGAACTCTTCACAATCCTACTTAAAAGCAGTTCCACAGACTTCTGAACCCTATAGTCAAATTCAATTACAGCAATGACCTCACATTAATTTTCTGTCAATGAAAGTTTCATATGGGTGACAAAAAAATCTGATAAAACAAGATCATATCAGAAGAACTTGTTTTTGCTCTTGGTTTCAGTGGTGTCATTCCACGATCTGCTGGTATAATTTGCCTTAGGACAGTGGTGAGTTAGAAATGCTGCAGTAGAGGAGTGTGGCATAGGAAATCTCTTCACTTCAAGATAACAACTAAGAAGGAGGAAGGGATGGAGAGAAAGAACAAGAGATGCACACACTGAAAGACAGAGATAGAGAAATACATACAGACATACAGACAGACAGAAAGAGAGATCTTCTGTTTCTATTCTCTTTAGTTCCCATTCAACCCTACTTTGCAGTGCAACCAACGTTCAGTTTGTTGTTGGTTCCAGTCATGTCTGGAATCACCCTTTTGTGGTTTGGTTAGATTTCCCCCCAAAGCCTTGTACAGTCATGGAGGCAACTCAGTCTAGCATTTGTGATTAGTTGTCTAGCACTTGGATTGGTGATGTGGGTGCTGCACCCACCTTGGGGTGGGTAACCAGCATACACTATAAGGGACGGAAGGAGGCATGCTTTTCTGTTTTGCCCTTTTGTTCTTGTCTCCAGCAGTCCCCATGAACAGCTGCCCCTCAACCATGCCACCCTGCCTTGGAGCCAGGTGATTTTGGACCAAAACCTCCAAAAACTGTAAGCTAAATAAAACTGTTCTTCTCTAATTTTGGAGGTCTGTTTTCTCAGCAATGAGAAAAAGGTAACCAAGACACAATTTGGTACCAGTGGAGTGGCGTTGTTGCTATGACTGTACCTGACCATGTGGTTCAAGAACTTTTGGGAATGACTCATGAGAAGAGTCTGGAAAGGTTTGGAGATGTTGCCTTAAAGAGTGGTGCTGGAACGCCTTAGGCTGTTCCATCACGAGATTCTGGTAGGAGCTCAGAAGACCGGAAGGCGGATAGAAAGCCTGCTGGTAAAGATCAGGCTTGGGAGGTTTCTGCTGCGAAGAAGGATGGCATTGGGTGCTCGACTCCAGATGATGTGTCTTATGGCTTGGCAGAAAAGTTGTCTGCATTTTGTTCATGTCCAGATATTTTGCCTGAGACTAAGATTAAGGGAGATGAACTGATTAATCTGGCAGAAGAAATTTCAGTGCAGTCAAACGTTGAGGTGGTGGCATCGCTATTGTTGAGGACTTATAGCCAGATGTATGCTGCAAATCAAGAGGAAAGAGCTTAGCAGGGTGATTTAAAACATTGTGAGTTTGGCCAGAAAGCTGTGGACAGTAAAGATAGAACTGAGATTTTGATTCCTGAGAAGAAACAGGAAAATAACAAGGATGACCTGCAAACATCAAATGAAGAGGCAGCGAGTTCCCACACTTTGCAGCCTCAAAACTGCAAAAGTGAAAGATGTTTGGAGGAGAAGCCTGCAGAGCACCATGCCCCAGAATGGCAATGGAGACCACACTATGTTCCAAAACAGCAGTAGCCGCACCAGGTTCTAGATTGGCAGCAGCATAGAGAATCCGTTCCTCACAATCAACTTAGAGTGCCCAGAAATCCAGGAACTGGACCGCTACAGGCAGGAGAGAGTAAAGCATGACCACTGCTCCAGTTGGCAGCACACCTTAGAGGCACTCATGTGGTGCTGGTTTTAAACTCATGCATAATGCATGAGCTCTGAGGTTAAAAAGGCTTCCACCCTCATTTCAGAGGACCTGGGAGGCCAGGCAGTGTGCCCCAAAGGGGGCAATGTGTGAAGTGGTGAGTGTGGAGCCAAAGGTGCCGCATAGAACCCAGAAGTTTGGGAAAGCCAGGGGTGTGAATTGTCTAAGGAAACCTGCAAGGAAGGAGAGAGCAAAGCCAGCCCAAGAAAGAAGCCATGGGAGCTAAAACTCCTGGAAATGCCATGCAGGTAGAATCACTCAAGTCCTTTGGAGCTCACAACTTGCCACAGATTGCTTCAGATGCTGGACGTGGAACTCCAGGACTTAATGTTTGCCCTGCTTGATTTTGAACTTCCTTTGGTCCCAGTTCTTTGTATTCCCGTTTGTACCCTTTGGAATAGTAACGCTTATCTTATGCCACTGAATGTTCAAAAGTTTTAACTTTGTTTTCATTTGTACAGGACCTCACAGCTATGAGTTTGCTTTAGATCTCGGAGACTTGGGACTTGAACTTTTCAGCAATAGTGCAACTTTTAGGACTTTGGCAACCCTTGGATATGGACTAAATGTCTTTTGCATAAAGGATGCACATGAGTCTTTGGGGGATCAGGGGTGGAATGTTGTGGTTTGTTTAAATGTGACCCCAAAGCCTCATGTAGTCAAGGAGGTAGATGGGTCTAGTGTTTGTGATTCATTCTTTGTCTAGCACTGGGATTGGCGGTGTGGGTGCTGTAACCACCCCGCAGTGACTAACCAACATACAATATAAGGGAGGGAAGGAGGAGGGCTTTTCTGATTTGCCCTTTTGCTCTTGTCTCTTGACTACCATGAACAACTGCCCCTCAGCCACACCACTCTGCCTTGGAGCCAGCTGTGTATGGACAGAAATGTCCAAAAACTGTAAGCTAAATAAACTTTTTCTTCTCTAATTTTGGAGGGCCAGTATTTTGTCTCAGCAATGAGAGAAAAGTAACCAAGACATACTCTCACATACAGACCTAACAGTGTGTTTTATTTATTTCCTGTGTTTATCTTAATCTAATCAAGGTGATGATCAACATTTGCCATCAGAGCACTCGGGAGGCTGAGGTAGGAGGAGCGTTGTGAGTTCGAGGCCCGCCTGGGCTACCACTTGAGCTCAAGGCTGGCCTGAGCTACATAGTGTGACCCTGCCTCAAAAAACTAGGGCTGGGAGTTTGGCTCAGTGGCTTAAGTGCCTGTCTGGCAGGTGTGAGGTTGTGAGTTTGATCCCCAGTGTAGCAAAAAAAAAAATTTGCCATCAGAAAAATTTCACTTTCGCTCTAGTACTGGACAAGTTTTTATTTCTTTACAACTTCAAGAACAACTCATTCTCTTTTGTAGTATATTGTACTATCAATGGTTGGATGAAAAGAAGTATTTTTGTAGATTTTATTTGCATTTTCCTAAGGTTAGCAAAGTTTATCCTCTCATGGGGTTAATGAACATCCTTAGATCACCTGTAGTAATATATTTTGTTCATATTAAAGTGGGATACATTTTTAAGTAAGTCTTATCCTACTATCTTGTTAAGTTAGGATATTTAAAAGTATTTCTCATATCTATTTGTTCCTAGAATGTTTGTGAGGACTATGGCCATGCTGTAAAGGGAAAATATGCTGAAGAATCTATGAAAACATATCCTGAGATGGCAGAAATAGTTTTTTTAAATTTTTTTAATTCTGAGAGCTTCCTAAAGAATACTCATCTTTATAATAGTTGTGGTTTCTGTCTAAGCAGGAAGACATAGCAGGGCAGTCACTGTCTCCCCGTATGTACCAAGGAAAAAGCCAAAGAAGGCATAGAATGGTGCTTTCTACAAGCCATTAAGTGCAATATGTCAGACACACAAGTTTAAATATGACACAATTTCTCTTGTGTGAAAAACTCAAATATATAATTAGGTGATAGTGAAATAGGAAGTAGAGAGACCATTTTTGAATGCATGGGGGATGTTAAGAAGGCAGGATGGAGAAGAAGAGCAGGAAAAGGAGATGAGAAAAAGGAATTGAAGGAAAAAAGTGATGAAAATAGAACTTTTCTAAATGTGAAAGGGGGCAAGGATTGCAAGGAATACAGAGGAAGGAGAAATAAAGGAATTTTAAAAAGAAAAAATAAGATGCAATTTGTACATGCACTACTTCCTCACAAAATATGGAATCATTACATACCACAAACATGCGCTAATGACACAAAATTCTGGCCTTGATCCTGAACAAATTCTAAATGACTTTTGTTCTGACTTTGAGTTAGGAAACAAAATGAAATTTCTGTATATTTTTCTACATCTACTCTTTTCCTTTCACGTTATGACTCATTAAGTGACTTCCATACCATTTCATATAATTCTCATTTGTCATTTTACACTTGATCTTAGCCAAAAGGTCAAGAAGTGATGCATTTGACACTCTAATATGGAAAGCAAGCACAAATAAAAATTTCTCTCGCACCCCAACTGTTGTGAATTTACCAAATAGCCAGACTGCAAATGATTGAATGAAGCTACGCCACGCTAAGATTACATAGATAACAAAATGTCCCATCCTATCTCTTTGAGTACAATATTCTGTGTCTCTTGTGAAAATGGACACCAAACACTAACAAAGTGGAGATGTTTCAGAGAGCAGTGAACAGGAACATACATGGAGATAAAATAAATCACCCATGTCAGTTTTCTGTAATCCTGCAAAACATCAACTTGACTGTGACATTGACAAGAATTTCATAGCTCTGGGGTCAGAATTTATGCTGAGATGAAACCAAGGAGTTAGGAAGGCTTTGCTACTGGAGCTGGATGGTAAAGTATCTGCCTTTCATTTTCAAAGATGCTCCCACATTCCCACTCATTACCCCATCCTCTCCTCAGTCAATGTCTATTTGTGTCACCAAATCCCCTCTCTGCTTGTAACTTTCCTCCTCCCTATGATAAGAATTGCTATGATAGTACTACTTTCACTTAGCTAATTCATGGTCCTTTCCAATCTGAAAGCCCTTGTCTTAATCACATCTTCCAGAATGCTTTTGACAGAGAAGTTGACGCTTATTGTTTCCACATATTAGGACATGGCTGTCTCTGGGGTGTTCTGAACCTATCAACAACTGTTCCAATTGCCTCCAAAATTATCATCCCCTAAAGTAGAATAAAGTAAAGAAGACATATGTGTAAAGCAAGAGAGGTAGGTGAAACATGATATTCAGTGTCCTCTTGCTTGTGGGGTTTAAGCAAAGGGGTGCTTGCTTTACTTCTTCTAATTTATATACATGCATGTGAAGGAATTTGCTAGAAGTTTTTCTGTATTTCTGAACTGCAAAAAAAGCAACTATTCTTACTTCTAATCTGACTGAAATTGTTTAAGGAAAAATACAAACTTCAGGAATTTGCTTACCATTTCTACCCATGAATAAAGGAGGGGCAGAAAACATCACACCAGAAATGCCCTTCAATATCATACATTTGTTTATTGTCTTATACTGTGTCCAAGGACAAGGATTCCTGTGCAAGCTGTTGCTACTTGCTAGCAAGCTTCATTGAGATTCAGTGCACAGGAAATACAGTAGGGTTATGATCAGACAGTGAAACAAAATTCTGCCCAGGGACAGTGATGGACATATCAGTAAGGTTCCCCAGGCTACAGGGCTTGGGTGCTGAAGACTCATCGGCTTCCAATTCCCATCCTTTTGAATTGGCTGAGAGGTCCAAGGCGAAGACACAAATGGAACACAGGTGCTGACGATACAGTTCAAATTTTATTAGGATCCAAGATATTTCTCCCTGCACATCTGTGCTGTATCAACAGAAGAAAGAGACCTCTTCCTGAAAGGCATAGAGTGATGTTCATTTCTGGGTCATGATGAGGTCCCCACTGACTGCTGAAGAGAGAAAGAAGATGGTGCCTTGATGGGGCCCTGGAGAGCCCTGCATTGAGTACAGTTGTTTTCATTGACGTCCTCAGGTCAGGAACATCAACCCTGCCTGCCTGTAAAATGTGGAAAATCATTCTAAATGGCCCCCAAAATGCAGAGTATTGGAAACTCCAGATCAGTAATAGGATTCAGCTTATTTAGTCTCTTGCTATGAAAGAGATCTGTTGCTTTGAATGGCAGGAGAACTGGTCGTGACACACTAAAAAGAGATTCCTATGTAATAGCTGTGCATCTGAAGCACATTTTCTGAATTTGTGCTGCTTGTGAAAATCCCTAAGGGTATTATAAAATAGATATAAATTCATTAAACATGGTTTTGAAAAATATTCAATTTTTATTTAAAGAACTGAAACTTCAAATTCA